>APFE031320453.1:260363-271527 GCA_000404065.3 Pinus taeda | reverse complement strand
AATACTTTGAGGTGACTGATCTTAGGCTTACGACCAGACCACACCTCTTCGGGAGTTTTCCCTTTAACAGCCTGAGCAAGTGATCTGTTAAGGAGATAAACCGCAGTAAATACTGCTTCAGCCCAGAATTTGTTGGGAATATTCTTGTGCTGTAACATGGAGCGAGCCATTTCAACAACCGTGCGGTTGCGGCGTTCAACAACACTGTTCTGCTGAGGGGTGTAGGGGGTAGTGAACTGGCGTTTTATGCCATGAGTAGCACAGAAGGTGGAAA
The DNA here is from genome assembly GCA_000404065.3 of Pinus taeda. NCBI lineage: Eukaryota > Viridiplantae > Streptophyta > Pinopsida > Pinales > Pinaceae > Pinus > Pinus taeda. Next base: position 271,253 of record APFE031320453.1, on the reverse strand, counting down.
AAGCAGAAGAACAAAATTCCCCCGCGTTATCTGTTCTAAGAGTCATGATATCACAGCTAGACTCTTTTTCCACTAAGATTTTAAACTTCTGAAATATAATAAATGCATCAGATTTATTTTTTAAAAAATAAACCCACATCTTTCTACTGAAATCATCTACAATAAGCAGAAAATATTTGCAAGCAGTGATAGAAGATGTTTTCATGGGCCCACAAATATCAACATGAATTAGCTGGAGTACCTTAGATGCGCGCCAGGATTCGCCATTCGTGAATGAAGACCGATGTTGTTTTCCAGCTTGACATGCGCCGCATACGCCCAACTGCTGAGTCTGAATATCAGGTAATCCTGACACAAGTCCTTCCCGAGAGAGCTGAGAGAGATACTGCATGTTTAGGTGCCCATATCGCTGATGCCATAGAGTGCTGATGGGAGAAGCACGAGCTGCTAGAGCCACTTCTGGAAAGTCACCGGTGTCAAGAAGTCTGTATAGACCATGATCTTCTAGGCCAACAGCAACTGTAAGATTTGTCTCCCTGTCGATAATAGAGCATTTGTGCAAACTGAATACTATATCAAGCTGAGGAGAGTTCCTCATAATCTGACTGACGGACAGCAGATTAATTTCCATCCCAGGAACATAGTATACATTCAGGAAGATAAGAGTGCGTCCACCAGACTGGATTTGGACTGTACCTCTGCCATCTACTGTGTATTTTTCACCTCCTCCAAATACCACTGAATCACTGAAAGGTGAGAAATCAATAAACCAGTCACGTCTGTGAGAGAAATGGCGTGATGCACCAGAGTCAATGTACCAGGCAGATGATGGACTATGATCGGAAGACCTTTTGGCCATAAAAGCATAAAAGGCAGAATCTGTCTGCTTGGAATGTTCTGCAACATTTGCTGTCTGATGAAGTCCTCCCTGTTTCTTCTGTTCAGAAGCAATTCTCTGTCGGCAATCTTTCTTCATGTGACCAAATTTGTGACAATAGTTACACTGCACAGTTTTCTTCCTAGTAGGATCAAAGGACTGGGAAGAACCTTTCTGCTGAAAGGACTGAGATGACTGATATTTGGCAGCAAAGGCATTTTCTGAAGAGGCTGATGCTGCACCACTACCAAACTGTTGTTTCCATCGATCCTGCTGCATAAGTTTGGTGCATAAATCTGGAAACTTTAGATCAACATTAGTGGCAGTAATGTTTAAAGTTTCTATGAAGTGCTCATAAGATTGTGGTAGACTTTTCAGAGTGATAACTACCAGATCTTCTTCCTCCATGGTGCGTCCAATGGCTTCGAGCTGATCTCGAATATCTTTAATCTTGTTGAGATGTTCCTGTAAAGATATATGTTCGTCCATCATGATGGAGAACAACTGATTTTTGAGAAAGAAGGCTCTGCTTTTGTCGGATGTCTCGTGAAGGTCCTTCAACTGTTGCCAGATCTCAGCAGCTGTCTTGCCAGAAGGAATTTGTGGTAATTGATCATCAGCGACAGAGAGCTTGAGAAGCATAACTGCTTCGCGATTTCGATCATCAAACTTGTCTTGATCGGTGCCAGCTGTACCAGGACGGAGCTCCTTTTTTAGAACAAGCTGGTCAAGACGTCTATATTCAAAAATGGTTAACATTCTCTGTTTCCAGATGTTGTAATTTGTGCCATTGAAGCGTTGACTACCTTCCAGCATCAGATTGGTTAGTGAAGCCATCTGTTTGTTTCCCAAGTAGAGAGATTGGACTGATTTGAACAGAATCTGATAGAGACGGATAGACCAGTAAATAGTTCAGGCGTACATATGCTGAGCAATGGCCTCCTTTTTACTGCTCCAGAAATGCAACTTTAACCAACAGCCCTTTAATTTTCTTGAATGAATCAGCCTCAAAGATAGTGATTCAGACTGCCAATGAGCATATGAATCAACCCAGAAAGATTACTGTGTGAACTATGTATCAGTTCAACTGACCAACAATATGAAGATATTCGTGGTCTCCTATAGCATACTGAAAAAGACGATTTTGTGCTATGACTTCTTGAAATGATACAGTTGTATCAAAAATATATTCTCAGTATATATATATATATATAAACTGTTGTATATAGTCACGGGAAAAAAATTATCCACGGTGAAATCACTGTTTATATAGTCACGGAACAAAAAAAATTATCCACAGTGAACTCACTGTTTACGCAGCAGAAATCGTATCACTGTTTACGCACCCACCACGTGCTAACCACGTAAAAAAAAATTTACCGTGCGTCGTTTTTGCTGTGGATGATGAACCGGTGAATGATACCAATGAACCGGGGAATGATACCAAGAAATCGTATCACTTATATGAAGACGTGCTGACCATTAAAAAAAAAATCCGTGCGTCGTTTTGCTGACTGTAAAAACCCTGCACGGTGCTGACTGTAAACCCTGGCGCGATTTGATGCTGACTGTAAACCCTGAGCACGGTGCTGACCGTATGCTGAATGTGGACGCTGCACAGAACTTTCGAACCACAGCCGTAACAAAATATACGACAGCGTGCCAAGCTGGGACCCGATTTGGTATACCGTCCGTCAATATACCATATGCTGCTTGGCTTTGGTGGAGGCTGCCGTCGAAGAATTTTACCACGGGCCTACGAAAATTTTACACAGAGACACGATTTTTCGCTTCCGGAAAAAATTCGTATTTTGTAATGGACTAACACGCAGACTCACGGGATCACGCAGATTTACTGAAACAGTCTTTCTAAAGAAAACCTTCCGTTGGAGCCACAAAAAAAATTGAATCAACAGAGAATGAATCTGAGACAGAGAGCAATAGCTGAGGAGTTATTTTTAATGATCCACTTCTGTATCGAGATAGACGACTGTAAGCGTTTATCACAGTGAGCAAAGCCGAAGCTGAGACTCAGTGAAGGCTGCCTGGCTTACAGAGGACTCGACCTTAGAAAGGAATAACAGAAATAACTCAGAAACCTGCTCTGATACCATAAAACAGTGCGATACACGCATATGGATTTCCAAATGAATTCAATGAATTGATTGAGCTGAATACTCAATAATAATACAGAGATATTTTACAAAGATAGAAACATCAAGTTTCTATGTGAGATTCAGTTTCATCTAAGAAACTGCTAAAGAATGGAAAATAGCAACAATTAGAAGAATGAGCATTAAACTAATATTAGAATTATTCTAATAAAGAAGGGATTGTTGAAATGTGTAACTAGGTTCGGTCTTCATAATATCTTATGTACTCTTGATTTTTAATGTAAAAAGAGAAAGAAAATTATTATTATCATTTTATAAAGCATGGGGTTTCATGCTCAAAGTCAATTTGTTTTAGGTCAAAGCACCCATTGTGTGCTTTTAGGTTTTGTCATAGAGTCAAGAAGTCAAAAAGAGTTATTATCACATGTATTAGACCCTATTAGGCATTTTGTAACAAGTCAAAAGAATTTATTTTAAGTCAAAAATGTCAAAATATCCCTCCAAGACCAAGTCGGCCTGCAAAGAAGAAGTCGGCCTCACTAGGGTTATCCGTCCTCCTTGGAAACCTATATATAACTAACCATTCGACCTCATTTGTACATCCATCCATCTATTCGATCAAGGAAGCTGGACAAGAAGAAAGGAAGGCAAGCGAAGATTTAGAAGAAAGAAAGAAGGCCGAAAAATCTGATCTTTACTCTTTATCTCTCACACGTGTGAAAAAGGCTAATATTTGGTGGAAGCTACAAACCCTAATTTCAGATCTCTAAGAAGGCCCGAAAATCTGATGAAAGGAAGTTGGTTTTGTAGTCCATTTGTCTAGGAGGAAGAAGCAAGCCAAGCAAAGAAGAAAGGAGGCCTAAATATGTACTATTCATCCACACATGCAAAGTTGCAGCAGTTACATGAGGCCAAAAAAGTGCAAACCTACAGTGAAGGCCGAAATTTGTTGTACGGGTCCAAGTTGTGCATTTTGAAGAAAGTTTGACTTGATTTGACTTTGTGAAAGAGAACCTCATCCATAGAAGGTTGTCTTGGTCTTGAAATGGTTTTGGTCTTGGGTCTAAAGGTCTTGGAATTCGTCATTTGAAGATTCTATAAGAAGAGAAGAATTTATTGTGGGTTTTCTTCTCTAGGAGAGGTTTTGACCCTGGCTAGTAACATACATCTTGTGTCCATTTGTTCTATTGATCTTCATGTTTTCGTAGTTGTTTGATTATAAGAACACTATAATAATCAAGAGAAGAAGAAGTTAATTATAAATTCTACAAATTGAAGTAAAGAACATCACAGGCAGTTATCAAAGTAAACAGAAATCACCCTTAATTTAGTTGCCCTAGATTTCTCAACATGGTATCAGAGCTAAGGTGACAATGAAAGGCAGCATGAAGATAACTTGGTTGAAAAAGGATACATAAGGACCAACTATAAGAGGAAGAGCATCAAGAAGATCTAGTCATCACATCACAAACACCCTATCATCTTGAAGGAAGAACTCTTGAAAGAAGAAAAGAAACCTAAAGGACCCTACCTCCAAGAAAGGACTCTACACATTTCAAGCATCTTGGGAAGCCTCCCACATTCTACATCATCATCCAAAGGAAGCTAGAAGAGCACTTTATCATCATCAAAGGAATCAAAGTGATCTCCCTCATATTGAAGAAAAGATCACACCTCAAACACTTTGAAGGAAGAAGAACATCTCTCCCTCATCCTGAAGAAAAATTGTCATTTTGAAGAAGGAAGATCATCCCTCCCTCATTCTAAAGCTCACACTCTAGTGGAAGACATCATAGGCATCTTCATTTGTCAAATACATACTTTATATTCATGTCTCAACCTACAAATCAAATGACTACTTTCTGCAAGGAGAACAATAAACTTGTTGGGACATCAAACTACCTTGCATGCAAGAAGAGAATAGATTTAATTCTCACAAAAAATGAAGTTTTTTACTATGTTATGGGCTCCATCACCAAGCCTCCTCAAGAACAGTCTCAAGCATTATCAAAATATATGAAAGGACAAATAAGGGCTCAAAGAATCCTCATTGAATCTATCAAGGATTCTCTCATTCCCTTTGTAGAAAAATTGAAGTCATCAAAAGATATCTACGACAGGTTGGTAGAACTGTACTATGTAAGTACAACTAGGGAAATAATATCCTTGAGAACTTAATTATACAAAATGAACGTAATAAAGGAAGAAGGGGTAGCTTCATATCTCAACAAGATATCACAAATTAAAGATCAACTACCAGAGCTAGGAGAAACTATGAAAGATCCAGATATGACCACTTGTCTACACAATGTGCTACCAAATGAATGGGGCAACTTTGTATCGAGAATCTATGCAAGGAAGGAAGTTACACCATTCAGTGATCTATGGGCATTATGTAAGATTGAAGAAACCATATTAAAAGCAAAGGATGACATTGAATCTAATGAGTAAGCATTTGTTGCTATGTCAAGGAAGAAAGGAAAGTATGGGAAGTTGTTAAAATTGGCAACTAGGGCCAAACTCCATGTGGGTCATCGTATTCATGGCTAATAATATTTTTGTTAGAGTCCACTCGTCGAGAGGTGTAGGATTGATCTACAGATCATTCGATTCCGATAAGTATTTATGGATATATGAATTTATTTTGATTATGGAATAATTATCAGGCCGACCAACAACTCATGTAGGCTCAGAAGCCCAACAGTCGCATCTATTCAATCATCAACAGTTGTGTATAAATACAGGTCTTTTCCTCATTTGCACTCACTCATTTCATCACATCTCTCTCTCTCTCTCTCCTGTGCTAAAATGAGGCTCTTCTCCTACTGCACAGAAACAGACTCCTCTCACACATGCGGAAGGAAGGACGCAGTTTTAGGGCTGCAACTGCAGAACCAAAGTTCGACCAGCGTTGACCATCAGTCTGCCTCTCAGAACTGCGCTGTAGGTGAATCTGGATCTCCTCTGAAGGCCGCATTTTTTGGTGAAGGAATCAAGCCGGTCGGATGGTCAGTTTGCAAATATTGTCTACCCTAGTTTGGCTAATCTAGGGTTTGCTGCCACTGATGTAAATCAGATTTATGTATTATTTCTCTCTATTGAATTATTGAAGATAAAGGAAGATTTGATCAAAGGGTTTCCCCACATTGGGGTTTGTCCCTGGCTAGCCGCCACATCTTATGTCTCTTGTCTTGGCTTGTTTTTTGTCGATCGTTTAATGTTCTATCTGCACTTTACTTTATGTACATGTGATTGCTAATCTGTGGATAATAATAAGAAAGATAAGTAAATTACTCTAAGCATAGAACATACCATAAACTAACATGATATCAGAGTTGAGGTGAAGACAAAGCCCGAGCAAGAGCAAGAGCAATCACCAAAGAGAAGATTGGCAAGGCTATTCTGAAAGAACTATGGGGTCCACAACAATCTTTCCTACCGAAGACAAGCTCCGTGAAAAAGCTGACTATCACGGATGGAAGATGTCTCTCGATCTAACCTTAGAAGATCAAGGAGTGTTGGACCATGTGAGAGGCAATATTGTTGAGCCTCCATCAAATGCACCCGCTGCTGCCAAGAACAAATGGAAAACTGACGAAGTCAAAACAAAGAAGATCATTCGGGACTCTATCGACAAGCGCTTGGTGGCCTACATCTCCGACCTGAACACCTCCAAGGAAATCTACGATAGACTAGTGAGTTTATTTAAAGTTAATGACGCAAATCAAGTCTTGTTTCTTAGAAGTAAGCTAAAGGAAATTAAGAAGGGCAAAGATGAGAGTATGCATGCATACTTCTTAAGAATCACCGAGATCAAGAACGATCTCCTATCTATTGGGGAGACTATTACTGATAGGGAAATGGCACTCACAACTCTTGGAGGATTATCATCCGAATGGTACGTGTTCAAGACTACTCTTCTGAACAATAATGTAATTCTTGGTTTCGAGGAATTAATGGCAAGATGCATTCAAGAAGAAACAAGGGTAGAAGAGCAAGAAATGCTCATGCCTAAAGGTCCTCCTGCTGCTTTTTCTTCTCATGCTAAGAAAAGAAATAATTCCGGGACTAAATCAAAAAAAAAAGGCTGGACCTAAGGGTGGAAGAAAAGGACGATGTTACATTTGCGATAAAGCGGGTCACTGTGCAAGGGAGTGTCCTGATAGAAGGGACTCACACCGGGACGATGATCAAATTCCCTCTCATGGCAATCAAAGGAATTACAAATCTAATAGCAGAGGTAAAAGGAGTGTTGGAAATCAAGGAAGAGGGCAACCATTCAAGAAGGCTAGAAATTCCAGGTATGAATCCAACACTATTGATAATAAGCAGGATGAATATTATCTACGAGCTGCTTTATCTACCTCTACTCCTTCAGACTCAATGGGAATTTGGCTCATTGATAGTGGTGCCTCAAGACACTTCACTAGTTACAAAGAAGTTCTCCATAATCTGATAGAGAAAGAAACTAACCTGGAAATTGTCCTCGGAGATAATATGAAATATTCCGTGAAAGGTGTAGGCAATGTCTCTCTTAAATTGAATCAAGGTAATACGATCCACTTACAGGATGTATTACATGTACCTGACCTCAAAAAGAACCTGGTGTCCATCTCGACAATGGAAGACGAAGGCTACAAGGTGACCTTCAACAATGGCAAGGTACGTATATGGAAAAATAATGTTAAAGATGCCTTCACTCTTGGGTTTCGAGTTGATTCATTATATCAGGTCGGTAGAAGTCCACTAGGTGTCATGTCTTGTGACACATCCCTTCAGTCCGAACATCGGCAACGGAGGTTTGCCCACCTTCATTATAAAGCTCTACCCGATGTAAGACAAATGGTAACAGGGATGTCCGAATTCCGAGTAGAGAAAGGTGTATGTTCGGGATGTGCCGAAGGAAAGCTCAAAAGGGGACCATTCCCCTTGAGACAAAGCAAGACCTCTGATATATTACAACTGGTTCACTCAGACATATCCGGTATGATGCCTGTGAACTCCTTGGGAGGATATTCATATTACCTTACTTTTACAGATGACTATTCTCGAAAGACTTGGATATACTTCTTGAAAAAGAAGGATGAAGTGTTCTCTTGGTTTCGACACTTCAAGCCTTGATCAAGAATCAAACCGAAAAGAAGATCAAGATCTTAAGGACTGATAATGGAACTGAATATGAATCTAACGAGTTTCATGACTTTTGTAAAGAGGCTGGCATCAAGAGGGAGACTACTACACCATATACTCCTGAACAGAATGGTGTAGCAGAAAGGAAGAACCGTACGATTGTGGAAGCTATCCGTGCCATGCTCCATGACCAAAGACTTTTGAAGTTTCTATGGGCTAAAGATGCAAACACCGTCGTATATGTACAAAACCAATGCCCTCATCAAGCATTGGGTTCCAAGACTCCTGAAGAAATGTTCACCGATAAGAAACCTGACATATCTCATTTTAGAATTTTTGGAAGCGTTGTATATTTTCATGTGCCGAAAGAGAAAAGGAATAAATTGGGTGCATCTAGAAAGAAAGGAATCTTCGTGGGCTATGGTGAAAATACTAAGGGCTATAGAACTATGTAGCCGGTCAAAGGGAAGTCGCGATTAGTCATGATGTCACCTTTGACGAAGATATGGCTCTCAACAACGTGGACAATCTTCCTACTTTGAGGAGCTCTCAAGAAGCCGACACCAGGGAAGCGAAAGAAAAGGATGATGAAACAACGCCTAATGTGGAAGAACCCATGGATCCTATTGATCCACCTGAGCCTTCCTCTTCTAGGAAGAGGCCCTCCTAGCTTAGGGGGCTACTCGATGATGCTGAAGGACACACTGCACCCCGAGGAACCTTCCGTGAAAGTAATAAACCCAACAGGTATCAGGGATACCTAAGCATCATGAGCACAATCATACAAAATGAGCCTTCATTATTCTCAGATGTCGTCAAGCATCAAGTATGGAAGGATGCTATGACCAAAGAATATGAGTCTATTATGAAGAATGATCTATGGGAAGTAGTTCCCAGACCCCAGGACAAGACAGTTGCTACTTCTAAATGGCTCTACAAGATAAAGCATGCAGCAGATGGAAGTACGGAAAAATATAAGGCTCGTTTTGTCGCTCGTGGCTTCTCCCAAAAGGAAGGTATAGACTATGATGAGATATTTGCACCTGTTGCCAAATATACCACCATCCGCTCGATCATAGCCCTTGCAGCTTCACAAGGATGGAACCTACATCAAATGGATGTCAAGACCGCGTTCTTGCATGGTTCGATCAAAGAAGTCTACATGGAGCAACCCGAAGGATTTGAGATTTATGATCGAAAATCTCATGTATGTAGATTGAAGAAGGCTCTCTATGGGCTGAAGCAAGCACCCCAAGCATGGTATGAGAGGATCGATAGCTACTTGATGAAGTTCGGATTCACTAGGATCCTAACCTCTACTTTAAGGTTGAAGATGACAAACCTTTCATACTGGTGCTGTATGTGGATGACCTCTTTCTAACAGGTGCACACCCTCTCATTCACAAATGTAAGAGGAAATTGGCTTCTGAATTTGAAATGAAGGACCTAGGACTGATGCACTATTTCCTAGGACTTGAAGTGTGGCAGAAGCCAGGGGAAATTTTCCTATCTCAAGGAAAATATGTGGTGAAGATATTGGAAAGATTCGGTATGGTGCACTACAAGCCTGCAACTACCCCGATGGAGCTTGACTTCAAGAAGTTAAGAGGTAGTGCTGCTGGACTTGTCTTACGAAATGCCACCGAGTATCGGCAACTAGTCGAAGCATTAATATTCTTAGTGAACTCCCGTTTAGATATATGCTTCGCAGTCAACACGTTGAGTCAACATATGGTTGAACCTCACCACATACATTGGATTGGTGCCAAGAATCTATTGAGATATCTTCGTGGCACAATTACTTATGGGTTAAGATACACTGCCAGAAATGTGAGACTACTTGGATACACTGATGCTGATTGGGCAGGCAATGTGGAGGACCCTAAGAGCACTTCCGGGTGTTGTTTCTCCTTGGGATCTGCTTCGATATGCTGGATGAGCAGGAAGCAGAAGTCGGTGGCTCTGAGCACCGCCAAGGCAGAGTATATTGCTGCTAGCATGGCCTCCTGTGAGGCAGTCTGGTTGCGAAAGCTCTTCAATGAGCTGTTTGGATTTACATTGGACACCACCGTGATCTTATGTGACAACCAGAGTGGGATTCGTTTTTCAGAGAATCTCGTATTTCATGATCGCTCCAAGCATATCAATATTAGGTACCACTATATTCGAGATATGGTGCAGCAGGGAGCACATATCGATACAGATGAACAGGTCGTCGACATTCTGACAAAGCCCCTAGGAAAGGTCAAATTTTTGACTTTCCGAGAAAAACTTGGTGTCTTTCAGAAACCCTCTGATGGGGGTCCTGTATGATGTATGGAGCTCTTGTAGCTCCGGGGAGGTGCGGGGTAGTTCTCGGAGCGACATATGACCACAGGGTAAAAGAATCAAAACTTTCCCTATAACACCCCATGGCGACTATGTAGCAGGATGATTAGTTCTCCTGTGAGTTCTGGATGATGTGTTCTCCATGACAATTATGTAGCAGGATGATTAGTTCTCCTATGAGGTCTGGATGATGTGTTCTCCATGACGATTGTGTAGCAGGATGATTAGTTCTCCTATGAGGTCCGGATGATGTGTTCTCCATGACGATTGTGTAGCAAGATGATTAGTTCTCCTGTGTGGACAGGATTGATTAGTTCTCCTGTCGAGGCATCCTACCCATGCAGTCTGGGACTCATGGGAAGTACCTCTCATTTGATCAATGAGCAAGGAAATGAGGATAGGGACCATAGTAGTACCGATGGACGCATCGTTGTATCTACC
>APFE031320453.1:214553-258356 GCA_000404065.3 Pinus taeda | reverse complement strand
ATTTATTTTGATTATGGAATAATTATCAAGCCGACCAGCAACTCATGTAGGCTCAGAAGCCCAACAGTCGCATCTATTCAATCATCAATAGTTGTGTATAAATACAGGAGGTATTTTCCTCATTTGTACTCACTCAGCTCATCACATCTCTCTCTCTCTCTCTCCTGCACAGAAAAAAGGCTCTTCTCCTACTGCGCAAAAAGGGACTCTTCTCTCGCACATGTGGAAGGAAGGACGCAGTGTTAGGGCTGCAACTGCAAAACCAAAGTTTGACCAGCGTTGACCATTAGTCTACCTCTTAGAACTGCGTTGTAGGTGAATCTGGATCTCCTCTGAAGGCCGCATTTTTTGGTGAAGGAATCAAGCCACTCCGACGGTCGGTTTGCAAGATATTGTTTGCCCTAGTTTGGCTGATCTAGGGTTTGTTGTTGCTGATGTAAATCAGATTTATGTATTATTTCTCTCTGCTGAATTATTGAAGATAAAGGAAGATTTGATTAAAGGGTTTCCCTACATTGGGGTTTGTCCTTGGCTAGCCGCCACATCTTGTGTCTCTTGTCTTGGCTTGTTTTCTGTCGATCATTTAATGTTCTATCTGCACTTTACTTTATGTACATGTGATTGCTAATCTGTGGATAATAATAAGAAAGATAAATAAACTGCTCTAAGCATAGAACATACCATAAATCAACAGAAGTTTGAGCCTCATAAGAGATTTCAAACAAAAGTTGACATGTCTAAGATTCAGTGTTATGAATGTAATGAATATGGGCACTATAAGAGGAATTGTCCTAAACTCAAGAAGGACAACAAGAAAAGGAAAGAAAGAAGTGAATCCCATGCAACCGAAGAAGTAGAAGAACTAGAAGAGAAGAAAACAAAAAAAGAAGAAGTGAAAGACCTCTACTATTAAAGGCCTCTCAGACATTAAGTTCACTTTCAAGACAACAATCATTACAGTTATGGTAGGATGTGTTTCCACTCAAACTAGCAGGGGACCTAATGGGGATCTGTTAAAATTGGTAACTAGGGCCAAACTCCATGTGGGTCATCTTATTTATGGAAGCGGCTATTTTTCTTGTATCCCTCTCATCGAGAGATGTAGGATTGATCTAAAGATCGTCCGATTCCGATAAGTATTCATGGAGATATGAAGTTATTTGTGTTATGGGACAATTCGTCAAGGTCGGCCAACAACCAAATATACCCCACTTGTGCTCAACGTTTTAGTATAAATAAAGGAGGACTTCAAGTCATTTGATAATCATCTCTTGTGATCTCACTCTCCACTTGTTTGGGTTTTTAGTGGAAGAGGAGGTCTAGAGGAGATGCTTTCTACGCAGCCCTAAAGAAGGGTCATCTAGGAGAGCCCTAGCCGCAGACTTGTAAGAGATCTGGCTGCAGATCTAAGAGGCCCTAATCCGCTACTAGAAGAGCCCTAATCCGCAGCTAAAGGATGCCCTAAACCGCAGTCAAAAGAGGCTTCTTAGCCGCAACAAAGAAGGGACATCTTCCCACTGTTTAGGGGAACTTCTACACACAACAAGGCAGCCCTAATCCGCAGACATGAGGAGGCCTTAAAGGAGCCTTAGCTGCATATCTAAGGAAGGGTTAAATGTGCCCTAAACGCAGTCTATACATGGCTGAAAGCAGGCCTAAACGCAGTCACATTAACACTATTCTAGGCCGCATTTGTGGAGGGTTTCATGTTCGCTTAGACTGTTGTGAGAAGGGATCTGAATGGTTCCTTATATGCAGTCTCATGAGTGCCCTAGCCACAGGAAAAGAGAAGGTTACAGCAGTTCATTAGTGGGACTATTTGGGAGGTCTACTATATCAAGGAGGACTGTAATGATGAAGCGTGGAGGGTAACATCTCATTGGAGGACAACCGCAGTCATTAAGAGCAACTCTTGGCCAGCTTAGATGGGCTGTTAGGCACTGTAGTCAGTACCCTAACCAATCCCTGAATTGCAGCATTACAGCAGGTTCAAGAGTTGACATTTCTATAGACTAAATGTTGTTGCGTTAATAATGATTGGACACTATCTGGGATACGTTTGTTGCTATGTGCTAGGCCGCAGGCCATAGCACCATAGCAAGAGTTGTTATGGGCAGTGTATCAGGGTGTGTAGCACAAGTGTATCAAGGTGTAGCACAAGTGTACCAGGGTGCAGCAAGTGTATCAAGATGCAGTACAAGGGGATGCAGCATGATGGGCACAGTAAGGTACAGTTTGAAGATGCAGCACAAGGAGGTGCAGCATGATGATATGGTGCAGTAGCATGATGTGTGCAGCATGATGATGGAGAGCAGCAAGATGGGTATAGCATGATGAGGTATCGCTCAGCAGTAATGCAACATGGTGCAGCTTTGTGATGATGGACATGGTATGACGGTGCAGCATGATGCAGCACTATGATAGGGCGATGGAATCACATGAGTCCATATTAGTTACCTCATGAGACATCTTCTTAGAAAAGATCTATGTTCTTATCTTGTCCAATCGAAATGTTGACTTTTGTTGTAAATGTACTATCTCTCTCTCTCTCTCTGCTGAACTATTGAAGAACATATAAGAAGAATTGATCAAGGGTTTCCCCACATTGGGTTTTGTTCCTGGCTAGTGCCACATCTTGTGTCCTCTTGTCTTGGATTGTCTTCTGCGATTTATGTTTATGTTCTATCTGCAATTTATTTTCATGCTAATGTGATTGCTAATCTGGAAAAGGTATTGAGCTAACTGTGAAAATTGAAATAAATTTCTCTAAGAATACAACATACCTAAAATTAACATGGTATCAGAGGTGAGGTGAAGACAAAACCCAAGCAAGAGTGAGAGCAATCACCGAAGACAGTTAGGAAAGAACAAAAGGATCAGTGGATTCCTCATCCCTCTTCAAATTCACCGAGGGTGAAGTCGAAGCAAAGAATATTATCAGAATGGTGCAGCAGAATATGGCCTACCTAAAGATCACTTCATTGGGAAGACCAGATCTCAGGGTGGAAGGAAAGGCAGATAACTAGTTCGGACATTATACGAAGGAGTGTCCGAATGGCAAGGACAGATCACTTGATGATGATAACAATCATTCCAGGGACATCTTCAATGGTCAAAGGAATGACAGGTAATGCAAGTCATCAAGGAAATGGCCGACTCTTCAGAGAAAGTAAGGAACCCCAAGTATGAAGAATCAAATGTTGTTTCTAATAAGATAAAGAAGCGCTATCTTATATTGGTCCTCTCCTTCAAATTCTTTGGGAATCTGGCTTATAGATTATAATGTTTCAAGGCACTTCATCAGATAGAAGGGTGCTCTCTCTAATTGGGTAGAGATGGAAACAATCATGGGATTATACTTGGAGCCAATGCCACCTATCCCGAAAAGGGTGTAGGGAATGTTACCCCTCAATTGAATGAGGGTAACTCAATTCATTTACAGAATCTCTTTTATGTACTTGATCTCAAGAAGAACCTGGTGTCCATTTCGGCAATGGAAGTCAAAGGTTACAAGTGGCATTCATCGATGGAAAGGTACGTGTTTGAAAATGAAATTTTCAAAGATGCTTTTACTCATGGGTTCAGAGTTGGCAATTTGTGTCAAGTTGCAGGATGATCCATTGGGGATCATGACATATCTCATCTATAACGCCTGAAATCTACTTTATGACGCCCTAACCGATGTGAGTCAGATGGTGACTTGGATACCTGAATTCAAGAAGAGCACGAAGGTACATGTTTGAGATGTACCGAAGGAAAATCTTACAAGGGGACCATTCCCCTCATGTAGCACGTCCAGAGGTTTGGAACAACTCAAAGGATTTGAGATTCATGATTGGGGATCTCATGTATACAGGTGGAAGAAAGCCCTCTATGGCTTGAAGTAAAACACCCCGGGCCAAATATGAGAGGATTGATAGCTGTCTGATGAAGGCCATACTAGACAGCTTCACAGGAGGCCATACTAGCAGCAATGTATTTGATCTCGGCAGTGCTCAAGGCAACCGATTTCTGCTTCCTTCTCATCCAGGATATCGAAGCAGAACCCAAAGAAAAATAGCATCCAGAAGTGCTTTTGTGATCCACCACATTGTCAGCCCAATCAACATCAGAATAACCATGCAGCCTCACATTTCGGGCAGTGTATCTCAGTCCATGAGTGATTGTGCCCCGAAGATATCTCAAAAGATTCTTGGCAACAATCCAATGTATATGATGAGGCTCAACCATGTATTGGCTCAATGTGCTCACTGCAAAACATACGTCCGGACAAGAGTTCACCAATAACATCAATGCTCCTATGAGTTCACGATACTCAGAAGCATTTGCCAATTCAGGTCCAGCTGCACTACCACATAACTTCTTAAAGTTAAGTTCCATCGGGGTAGTCATAGGCTTGCAGTCCACCATCCTAAATCTTTCCAATATCTTCACAACATATTTTTCTTGAGATAGGAAAGTTTCACCTGACTTTTGCCAAACCTCCAACCCTAGGAAGTAGTGCATCGGTCCTAGGTCCTTCATCTCAAATTCAGAAGCCAACTCCCTCTTACATTTGTGAATGAGAGGGTTTGCACCTATGAGAAAGAGGTCGTCCACATAAAGTACCTGGTAATGGTTCGAATTGGCTTCACTTCTAATGAATCCCAGCTTCATCAAATAGCTATGGATCCTCTCATACCAAGTCTGGGGTGCTTGCTTCAACCCATAGAAAGCTTTCTTCAACTTGCATACATGAGATTCCTTATCATGTACTTCAAACCCCTCGAGTTGTTCCACATAGACTTCCTCTTTGATTGAACCATGCAAGAAAGCGGTCTTGACATCCATCTGATGTAGGTTCCATCCTTGCGAGGCAGCAAGGGCTACAATCGAGCGGATGGCAGTGTATCAGGCAACAGGTGCAAATATCTCATCATAATCTCCACATTCCTTTTGAGAGAAGCCTCGGGCAACAAAGCAAGCCTTGAACTTTTCTGCACTTCCATCAGCTCCATGCTTGATTTTGTAGAGCCACTTAGAGGTGACAATCGATTTGTCTTGGGGTCTAGGAACCACATCCCAGACATCATTCTTCATAATTGACTTGTATTCTTCATTCAAAGCATCCTTCCATACTTGTTGCTTCACGGCTTTTTTGAATGATGAAGGCTCGTTTTGAATGATAGTGCTCATGGTGGTCAAATATCCTTGTTACATATTCGGCTTCTTCCTTTCACAAAAAGTCCCCCTTGGTGCAACGTGTCTCTCTACATCTTCGAGAGTCTCCCTAAGGCATGAGGGTCTCCTTTTGGAGGAGGAGGACTCATGAGGAGGAGGATTAATAGGATCCATAGGTTCATCAACATTAGGCATTGTTTCGTCCTCTTTCTCACCCTAATTTCCAATGTCAACTTCTTTGTCCTTCCTTAGGATGGGAAGGTTGTTAATCTTCCTAAGGGCCATATCTTTGTCGAAGGTGACATCATGACTTATCTCAACTTCCTTTTGACCAGCCACATAGATTCTATATCCCTTAGAATTTTCACTATAGCCCACAAAGATTCCTTTCTTCCCAGATGCACCCAATTTGCTTCTTTTCTCTTTTAGCACATGAAAATATGCAGGGCTTCCAAAAATTCTAAAATGAGAGACATTGGGTTTCTTACCAGTGAGCATTTCTTCGAGAGTCTTGGAGTCCAATGCTTAATGAGAGCATCGGTTTTGAACATACACGGCAATATTTGCAGCTTCAGCCCATAGAAACTTCAGAAGGCCTTGATCATGGCACAAACAGCTTCTACAATAGAGCGATTCTTCCTTTCAGCCACACCATTCTGCTCGGCAGTGTATGGCGTTGTAGTCTCCCTCTTAATGCCAACTACTCTGCAATAATCTTGGAATTCATTGGATTCGTATTCAGTCCCATTGTCCGTCCCCAATATCTTGATTTTCTTCTCAAATTGGTTTTCAATCAAGAATTTGAAGTGTCGGAACCAGGGGAATACTTCATCCTTCTTCTTCAAGAAGTAGATCCAGGTCTTGCGAGAATAATCATCCGTAAAGGTGAGATAATATAAGTATCTTCCCAAAGAGTTTACGGGCATCATACCAGATATATCGGAGTGGATCAATTGCAATATGTTTGTGGTCTTGTTATTGCTTGAGGGGAATGGTCCCCATGTCAGTTTTCCTTCGGCACATCCCGGACATACACCTTCATGCTCTACTTTGAACTCGGGCATACCTGTCATCATCTGTCTCACATCGGGTAGGGCCTTATAATGAAGATGGGCAACCCTCCAGTGCCATAGTTCAGATTGTGGAGATGTGTCACATGACATGTCTCCCAATGGACTTCCTCCAACTTGACACAAAGTGTCAACCCTGAACCCAAGAGTAAAAGCATCTTTAAAATTTCTTTTCCAAACACGTACCTTTCCATCGACAAAAGCCACCTTGAATCCTTTATCTTCCATTGCCGAAATGGACACTAGGTTCTTCTTGATGTCAGGTACATATAGTACTTCTTGCAAATGAATAGTGTTACCTTGATTCAATTGAAGGGTAACATTCCCTACTCCCTTCACGGGATAGGTGGCATCGTCACCAAGGATGATCTCCAAGTTTGTCTCCTTTTCTATCAAATTAGAGAGGGCTTCCTTGTATCCGGTGAAGTGCCTTGAGGAACCACTATCAATCAATGAATTTCGCAAAGTGTCCTAAGGAGAGGCAGTGGAGAGGGTCGATATAAGATAGTACTCTTTTTGCTTATTGTTAACAACATTTGATTCTTCATACCTGGAGTTCCTTGATTTCTTGGAGGGTCGACCATTTCCTTGATGTCCCGCATTCCTTTTTCCTAGCCATTGGACCTTCCATTCCTTTGATCGTTGTTGTTGAAGTTGCCACTGGAATGATTGTGATCATCATCATGCGACGTGTCCCTTCTATTTGGACACTCCCTTGCATAGTGGCCAAACTTATTGCAAACAAAGCATCTTCCCTTCCTTCTATTTTTGAATCTCGGTCTTCCTTGACTTTGCTTCTTTGAACCTACATTGTTCTTCCTCTTGGCATGAGCGGAGGATGCGATGGGGTTGCTTCTATTAGAAGGCATTTCTTGCTCCACCATTCTTGTTTCTTCTTGAATGCATCTCGACATTAGTTCTTCAAACCCTGGAATTCGATCCTTATTGAGTATAGTGGTTCTTAATACATACCACTCAGGTAGGAGTTTTCCAAGGGTGGTGAGAGTAAGTTCCTTGTCAAGAATGACTTCTCCAATCGAGAGTAGATCATTCTTGATCTCAGTAATCCTCAAGAAATAGGATTGAATGTCCTCGTCCTTGTCCTTTTTAATATCCTTTAACTTATTCCTGAGAAATAGAATTTGATTAGCATTACTAACCTTGAACATGCCGACCAATATGTCATAGATCTCCTTGGAGGTCTTCAATTCGGAGATATAGGCCACCAGATGCTTGTCAATGGAATCCCTAATAATCTTCTTTGCTTTGACTTCAGCCCTATTGTACTTGGTCTTCGCAATAGCGAGTGCATTTGAAGGAGGCTCAGGGATTTTACCCTGCACATAATCCATCACTTCCTTCTCTTCCAAGGTCAAATCAAGGGACATCTTCCATCCATGATAGTCAGATTTATCATGAAGCTTGTCTTCAATGGGAAAGTAGGATGAGGAAACCATTGAGTCTTTTGTCCTTGTCCAACTGTCTTTGGTGATTGCTCTTTCACTCTTGCTTGGGCTTTGTCTTCACCTCAGCTCTAATTCCATGTTAATTTTAGGCAATAATGGTATGTTCTATGTTTTAGAGCAATTTTACTTCAATTTCTTTATTAGCCCAATATCAATATCCAGTTTAGCAATCACATCAACATGATAGTAAAATGCAGATAGAACATAAACATAAACAGTAGAAGACAAGCCAAGACAAGAGGACATAAGATTTGGCACCACGCAGGGACAAACCCTAATGTGGGGAAACCCTTGATCAATTCTTCTTATAGTCTTCAATAGTTCAGTAGAGAGAGAGATACAATTTACAAATCTGATAATTTATAACAGCAGCAAAAGAGCCCTAACCAAAAAAATCAATGCTAGTTAACAGAGCAGATTTGACCCTCAACAATTCGGTCAACTTCAGTCAACTTCGGCCTCCAAACACCAAGATGAATCAACCCTCAAAACAATCTAAAATCAGCCCAGTCAAAGTCTGGTCAAACAGTCCACCTGCTGTCAGCCCTAGCTACAGTCAACGCTGGTCAACAGTCAATGTTTAGACTCTATTTTTGTGCCCAAAAATGTGGCCTCCCCAAACAAAGATAGCCCTGACAAAAATTCAGTCAAAGGAGGTCAAGGCATGGTCAATGCAGCCCAAAAACAGCCTCTGAAATTCGGTCAAACTTGGCCAACACCCAAAATAGAAAATTCATCCTTCTATCCTTCACACATGTGGAGAGAGATGCTTTCCAGAAATCCATACCCAATCAATGAGGCGAGAGAGAGATGTGTGAAGATGAGTATGTCAAAATGAGGCTAAGTCATCTTCTATTTATATGCAATGTTGTGGATGAATAGACGTGATTGTTGGGCTTCAGAGCCTACCTAAGTTTGTTGATCGACCTTAACAGTTTGTCCATAATCAAAATAAAATTCATAACTTCATTTGTACATGTCAGAATCGGATGATCTCTAGATACACCTCTCAAAGAGAGGAATCCAAGAAAAATATCAGCGATCATAAATAAGATGAACCATGTGGAGTTTGGCCCTAGTTGCCAATTTTAACATAAGTGCATGCGACAACTAGCCCTAAAACAGCGAAAATTCCATGATCAATGTATGCAGCAAAGTAAAAGAAAATAACTTCAAAATTGTACTTACATGTAAGATAATATATCCAACCATCATCATATTTGCAATATAAGAAGCTCCAAGATAAGAAGACCCAATCCACACATCAAAATTCATCCATGATCCCAAAAATCCTCCAAGGGAAAAATGTGAAATTCTCAAGAGGGAGAATGATCCAAGTCAAGTGATGATCAAAGTGAATTCGCCTAACTCCTATTTATACACTCATTAGGAGTTTGAATTACCTAATTGGGCCTACATTAGCCCCTAAAATAAAATGATGTGCAAATTAACTAATTTTGGGTGACAAGCCCATCAAACTAGCTCATAATGAAAAAGTAAGCCTCTCAAGTGGTCAAATAATAATCTATGCATGTCGTACGGCCCTCTAAGAGGCCTAATGAGGTCCATGGGTGCCACAATGAAGAGAAGGACCCTCAAAAGCAGTGGGCAAGGGGGTGGCCCCTTGGTGCTCCAAATGACATGTGGGGGCACACAAGTGTCCTCATGGGCCTCCAAAAAAATCAAAGATGCCTATAGATCGCCTGCAAGGGCTAGGATGATGGTGTAGGTGATGCCACATCATCGTGCAAGTACTAGAAGAGGGAGAGGGACACTACAAAGAGAAAAGAAAAGAGGGAGACCATTTGATTCAAGAATGCTTGCCCCTAAATCAAAGGACTCTAATACAAGATTAAGGAATATTGAATGCTACAATTGCCACAAGCATGGTCACTATGCTCGGGATTGTCCAAATAAGATAAATGCTCCAAGATCCAACTACAACAACAATCGTGGTGAACAGCAAGTTTAATGATAGAAGAAGAGGAGATGATAGAAGAAGAGGTAATGATGGACGAAGAAGAAATGATTGAAGAAGAAGAGTTGCTCCTGATGAACATGAAGGCCATCATCCTCAAAAGAGATCAAGGAACTCCAAGTATGAAAATAATGCAGCCACTCAATATGAATATATTCTTATTTCTACCCTTTATAGTTCCTCTCCTCTAGATTCTTGTGATGGTTGGTAGATAGTGGGGCTTCCAGACATTTTTCTAGGTATCGGGAAGTCCTCTCAAATCTAGTTGAGAGGGAGACTAATCTAAACTCTAAAGATCATCCTTAGGGACAACTCTACATATCCTGTGAAGGGCTTTGGTTCTATTAAATTTCATTTGGACTTCGGGGAATCCGTTCTTCTTCATGATGTTATGTATGTTTTGGGATTAAAGAAGAACTTGGTATTTATATCTGCTTTGGAAGACAAAGGGATGAGAGTTTCCTTCATAAAAGGAAAGGTCCTCACCCGGCCTGCAAAGTCTCGCATGAGGGATGCTTTCACCTTGGGATCTAGAATTAAATGACTCTATAGAGTCAATGGAAGACCACTGCAAGCATTGGTTCACAATAGAAATCATCAAAGTGAGCTATGGCACCGAAGGCTGGAACACTTGCACTATGAAGCTTTGCCTAAAGTTAGAAGATTGGTTCTGGGATGCCTGATGTTCAATCTAGTCATGATGGTGTATGTCTAGGGTGTGCTAGTGGAAAGAAGACAAGAGGACCATTCCCCTCTAGTAGAAGCAGGACCAGTGATATTCTTCAACTCATCCATTCTGACCTATGTGGACCTATGCTTATGCACTCCCTTGGTGGCTACCTCTATTATATAATCTGTATGTAAAAATTTCTCATTTCCCAACCCGGTTTTCAGTTTCACCTTATTTCTCCAATATAGTTAAATGCCCTTTCCCATATCCATACATTCAACAACTGAAAAATAAATATTGCTGAAAACACAAATTCTGGAAATTTTACAGAATGCTGGAAAATGCAGAAATAAAAATCAGCAAGTACAAATAAGCCATTTAACACATTTAAACACAGTGATTTTTGGTCAAGATGACCCTGGAAAAACCCCCTACAACTCTTGGAGAAACCAGTTCGAAAACTCCTTTTTACTTCTGGAACATGCTTTTACAGTGAGAAATATTCAACAAAAATCAACAAGAAAACTTTTACAACTTATCTCGTTTTCCGTGCCTCACAGCGAACTGGAAAAATATTTGCAAACAGCAAAACAAGACAGCAATAAATGTTGTATGGCCTCCTCGATTTTCATGCCCACTTTCACCGTTAAATGTTGTTGTACAGCCTGCCTAGAAATGTGTGCCAAGCTGCCATAAATACGTTGTATGGACCTCGATTTGCGTGCAGAAAAATTACAAAAAAAAACCAGCAATATGTTGTATGGATTTGCCTTGATTTGCATGCCAAAGTACAGCCACTTGTTGTACGGCCTTCCTTGGAAAATGTGCCAGCAAACTGCTCCTCGATTTCTATGCAAACAGCTGTACGGATTTCTAGAAAATCGTGCCAAAATCTGCCTTTCACTGTGTGCTAACTCAGCTGTACGGATTTGCTAAACCGCTGCCTTGGAATGTATGCCAAGTTGTTGTCTCCTTCTCCTCCCTGTCCAGAAATCTCCCTTGCTCTCTTGCTCTCCTTCTCTCAATCTGCTCATGAAAGAATGAATGACCTTTTCCTCATTTTCCTCCTTTAATCTAACCCTAAGTGACTTTTGGGTGATCCCTAAATCCAATGGCTAAAATAGATTGAGATCAAGGGCTAAGATTAAATGCTCATTTAAATCTCACTTTCTATTTTTTAATTCACCCCACTTTAATAAAAACCCACTTAGTCATTTATTTCCAAAGTCACTTTTCCTTTCTAATTTTACATTGACTTTATTAAAGTCACTTTAAAATTAGACTTTGATTACTTTATCACTTAAAGTCACTTTTAAATTAGATTTAACTTTATAAAAATTATAAAGTCACTTTAGGAGAAAAATTAAATTCTTTTGGACACTTTTCCCTAGGCCAAAGATCAAAGCCTTAGGGAACTACCTGTCCTCCGATACCAAATTTCAACACTGTATTGATGATTTCTCCAGGAAAACATGGATCCTCTATTTGAAGCATAAGGACAAAGTATTTGACATGTTCAAGGACTTCAAGGCATTGATAGAGAATCAAACAGGGAAGAGAATCAAAGTTTTCAGGTCCGACAATAGTGGAGAATATTCCTCAAATGAGTTCGTTGACTTTTTCAAGGAGGCTAGAATCAAGAAATAGACTATTGTACCTAAAATCTCGAGCAAAAAGGTGTAGCTAAAAAGAAGAACAAGTCTATCATGGAAGTTGCATGATCAAAAGTTTTCGAAGTTCCTTCGGCGAGAAGCCACAAATACAGCGGTCTATGTTCAAAACAAGGTTCCTCATCAAGGCATGGATGACAAAACTCCCAAAGAAGTGTTTACAGGTGTGAAGCTCGATATTGCTCATCTTAGAATATTTGGCTGCCCTGTGTACTTTCATGTGTCAAGAACAAGAGGAACAAGCTGCAAGCCACCAAAAAGAAAGATATGTTTGTTGAATATTGTGAAAATTCTAAGGCCTTTAAAATATATATGTATCTTGTCAAAGGAAAATCAAGTTTAGCAGGGATGTAACCTTTGATGAAGGTGGTTCCCTTGGAAAAGCAAGGAACCTTCCTCCGCCTCCTCCTGTTGAGAAAAAGGATGATGACATGGACCTACTAGAAGGACCTTTTGTGCCGGAATATAAGAAGGATATTTTTGATGATTCCATGGAGCCTATGGATCCCTTGGATCCCCCTCCATGTGATCGCGCTGCCAGGAAGAGACCCCTTTGGCTTTGTGATACATTACAAGATGCTGAGAGACATGTCGTTTCCAGATGAACCTTTAGAGAAAGCAAGAAAACCATGTCGGTACCGGGATACCAGGGGCACCTTGTAGCTATGAGCAACATCATACAGGTTGAACCACCCACCTTTGAAGAAGTTGTGAAAGAACAAGTTTGGAATGATGTTATGGCCGAAGAGTATGAATCCATTATGAAGAATGGTGTGTGGGATGTTATTCTGAGACCCAAAGGGAAGTTTGTCGTGACTTCAAAGTGGCTATATAAGATCAAGCATGGAGCTAATGGAAGTATTGAGAAATATAAAGTGAGATTTGTGGCTAGAGGATTCTCCCGAAAAGAGCGAAAAGATTATGATGACATCTTTGCACCTGTTGCCCGCTACACCACCATTAGATCGACTATTGCCCTTGTTTCCCGTTGACTACTGGAGTGGCACCTGAGGATTATTTTAAGACTCCATGCCCAAGGATGTACCAAAGGATGCTTGTACCATCATAGATCATCATATTACCAGAGTTTTTCAACTCTACTTCTTCTTCTTATCATTTTCTGTTGTACCCAGATTCCACAAGCCCTACAGGGATGATATAAAGTGATGCTAGTATGATGAGTTTGAGTCATGTAACAAACCTAGGTAGCTTGGGACCTTGTCATCAAGTGAGTATTACTCTGGGAGGTTTTTTTCACTTAGTTAATTATCAAATCCTTATGAGGACTTAATAATTAATTGAGTTTTTCCTCCAAGCATAACCCCAAAGTCGAAGTATGGCTTGATGATGAAGCCTTGGGTGAGTCTTAGAATCTAGATTCATTGTTGTTAAATTTGGCAACTAGGGCCAAACGCCACCTTGGATAGCTCATATGATATAGCTGATAATTTTATTGGATTCCTCTTTCAGAGAGGTGTAGGATTGATCTAAAGATCATCACATTCTGACATGTACAAATGGAATTATGAATTTATTTCTATTATGGACAAATTGTTAAGGTCGACCAACACTCTAATGTAGACTCAGAAGCCCAATAGTCACGTCTATTCATCCTCAACGTTGCATATAAATAGAAGGTGCACTTGCCTCATTTGGACATCAATCATTCATCACTCACATATCTCTCTCTCTCCTCATCTGATTGGGTGTACGGATATCTGGGCAGTCTCTCCTCCACAGTGCGAAGGATAGTCTATGATTTTCTGTTTCATGCATTGACCGAATTGACTTGGTTGGACCGAGTTGTTTGGAGGTGTAATTTTGCTAAGTTGACCAGCGTTGACTTTCTGGTTAGGGCATCTTGTTGGCTGCAATTTGATTGGACAGATTTGACTGTGATTGGGCAAGTGAATTTTGTATATTGTACTCTCTCGTTGTTGAACTTTTGAAGAATAATAAGAAGAATTAATCAAAGGGTTTCCCCACATTCGGATTTGTCCCTGGCATGCACCACATCTTGTGTCCTCTTGCCTTGGCTTGTCTTTTGCTTTTTATATATGTTCTATCTGCATTTACTATCATGTTAATGTGATTGCTATTCTGGAAATTAATATTGGGCTAATAAGAAAAATTGTAGTAAATTGCTCTTAAGCATAGAACATACCATTGTTATCTAAAATTAACAATTGTATATTACCATATTAGGTCACTCGTAAAGTTTCATGGAATTTGGTTAGGTCTACGGGGTCATTTTTTTATTTTATTTTTTTATTTCCCACAAGGCAGAAATTGGAATAAAATTTGCATCTGAAATGTAATAAGTGTTGTATAGAGAAGTTGTATGGGGTATGAGTAATAAAAATTGCCCCTCACCCTCAACTTTCTACTAAGACACACTTTGAGGAGTCAAAAATGTGTTATTGACCCTCAAAACCCACTTTTCCTAAGTTTAGTCGAAAAAGTGGCAATAAATTAAGCCAACAAATAAATAAATGGAGAAAAATAAATATCCAAACATGCCAAATGATGTGGCAATGAGGTGGAAAATCATGGAGGAGTTAAAGTGAAGTCTCAAGGTGATGTGGACTCCTAAAATCAAGGAAAAGACGTGCTCCAAGAAAATCCAATTTTTTTTGGGGGGGGCACAAGTTTCCTAAGGAAAAACGCATTTCTTATGGAAGGGAATTCGAATTTCCTTGATGAGTCATCTTTTTAGTGACCTTTGACTTGGAGATTGACTGAAGATGAGTGGAGAGTGGTCTCATAGAACTCCACTCCCATATACACTTGTCCCTCCTCAACAACGAGTTAGCTCCTCTCAAGGATTGTGTGGGCCTCTATGGGGAATTCGAATTGCATGAGAGAGCTTTAGGATTGTCATCATCACACTTGGCATTTGGCTCTTCATTGGGATCTACACCCATTCTCCTATATAATTGAGTCTTGCGCTCTCATATTGTATATTTTGCAACAAGCTATTGTGCTTGGGGAAGCTATGCTTCTATGTACTCTTGGTTGTCTTCTATTGTGCATTGAATTTATTGATCTCTCTACAATTGTTATTTGTTACTGGAATATTAAATTGATTTGAAAGGATTTCTAATTGAAGAAAGAACTGGTCTAAGTGATTGTACTAAGCATAGAACAGTGGAAAACTAACAATAATGTTGTTTACTACATGTACGTCAATTACTCTTGGAGGAAAATCAATATTAATCGAAAATATGTGACATCAACCACAACAAAATGTACCATTAATGCAAAATCATTTGTTGGGATGTCAAAGTAGACTCTAGTTACGGTCATACTAGGAACTAAAATAAATAATGTGTTCCACATATGTTACATCAAAAAAAACAAACTAGCATGTCACAAATTGAAGAAAACTTTCCATCATGTGACAACACAACACGCTAGTGTTGGAACCAGAAATGATCATGGATCGATATATGCCTCATTTAATAGAACTCCCATTATTTTAAAATAAGTGGGATACCACCATATCAATATATAAAAAAAGACATATATGTTGTAAGACTGAGATAGGCCTTAATTACTTTTTATGCAGCGGCTTGTCAAAAGAGTAACAATGAGAAAAAATCCACTATTATTCGTAGACCTCCCCTATATAAGTGGAATTTCTAGTGTTGGAACCAGAAATGATCATGGATCAATATATGCCTCATTAAATAAAACTCCCATTATTTTGAAATAAGTGGGATACCACCATATCAAAATATAAAAAAAGACATATATGTTGTAAGACTGAGATAGGCCTTAATTACTTTTTATGCAGTGGCTTGTCAAAAGAGTAACAATGAGAAAAAATCCACTATTATTCGTAAGCCTCCCCTATATAAGTGGAATTTATTCATAATCCAACCTCCTCACTATCATTCCTATTGTGGCTTGTCTATCAAAAATGTAATGTGATCCATTTAAATAAATGCCCTTTCAATTATTATTGCTTTGTTATCATAATGTGTGTGTGTTTTAAAGCATGTGATGCAATTCTATGTTATTCTTTGTTCCAACCTTCTATGTCAATCTATATCTAGGGTGGGAAACTCACAGTTTTGCCTAAAACTATTTCCACATCCCACAATGTTACTTATCTAGAGGATATATGGTGCTTTCCATTCATGTCCATTGAGAGAATTTAGGAATGTCAAAGATATTGTATGGTTGCTTGTATTAAGTTTGAAGTTGATTTCACTATCTACAAGTAAGGTTGTAATGTTCAACAATTGCAAGGAAGATATCGAACTGAGATATTAAATAATTTCAGCGGTATCTAAGTGGAATACTTGAATGTCATCTAGCTATCTATGGATGAATTGTTTCTATGCAATGTCAAGCTACCTTAGGAACATTCAATGTCAATTCAATCAAAAATATTATCTTGCTTCAAGATGGAGATGACTGTGATCAATCTCATTATGAATCCTATCATGGTCATTACTAATAAGAGGGACCATGATATTAATTCCATAAACATAAAGGTAGCATGAATATTTCAATATTGAAAATTTTTCACAAGCAATCTAAGTGAGATATTAAATAATTCGAGTGGCATCTAAGTGGAATACTCGAATTTCATCTAGCTATCTATGGACAAATTGTTTCTATGCAATGTCAAGCTACCTTAGGAAAATTCAGTGTCAATTCAATTTTGTGAAGCAGGAGTACACAAACCCAGGGGTGGGGTTCGCGTACCAGTACCCGATTCATGCACCCAAAAACCAAAAAAAGGTTCAAGTTCTTCTCAAACACCACCCTTCCGAAGTAGGTTCGGGTATGGAGAACCCGATACTCTGAAATTTAAAAATGGGTTCTTTCTTTGTGATGGGTACTTGGTACCCTGTAAAAGGGTGCGTGGTTCCCCGAAAACAGGTACGTGGAGGGTACACCTACTTAGTCAATCACAGATTTCTTTTTTTTGTCTTATTGAGCTACCTCCAGTTGCTATGGATGAGCAAGAGCCTCGAGATGAAAGTAATCCCTCTCTAGAGGGCCTGTTGACTAATGAGCTTAGTGATCTTGATCACGACGACATGGATGTTGATGAGTGACATGGCTTGAGGAAGCAAAATCAATTATATTGAGACTTTTTCATTGTTCAGTTTCACTTTTTTTTGGAATTTTCTATTTCATGTGTGGAAATGCCTTAAGGAAAATTTTAAATGTAGTATAACAATGGACTCTCGAGCATATAATATATATCTATTATCACGATTCATATCTCTGTGCTTGATATTAAATTTGAAATTTCAATGTGAATGTTCAATATTTTATTTTTCTTGTTATAAATTGGAAGATTTCAAAATTAAAAATTTCATAATTTGAATTTCAAAAATTCAAATTTCATATATATTATAATTTATATAATATAGTATATAGTATATACCCTCGACGAACCCACACACCCTGTTTCAAAAAGTGACGCACCCATCCCCATACCCATACTTATACCTATACCCGAACCTGCATTCCCTGGCAACTTAGATTCAATCAAAACTGTCAACTTGCTTCAAGATGGAGATGATTGTGATGAATTGTCAAGATCGCTTGTGAACAATTCACAATATTGAAATCATTATGCTAACTTTAAGATTATTGAATTAATATCATGGTCCCTCATATTAGTAATGACCATGACAGGATTCATAATGTGTTCAAACTTAACTAACCACCATAGTGCATCTCATATATGGCTCATGACATCATGCATTCAAATAAAAAACAAAGTGCATCGAATTCGAAGTTCCCTTCACTATTTATAGGTGGGGTTGAAACCATTTGCAGGGAAGTAATAAAAGTGAAATATTAAATGGTTCAAGCTTTGTTTAAGTGGAATAGTTGAGTATCATCAAATTACCAATGGACCAAATGCATTTATGCAATGTCAAGCCAACCTACGAACATTAGGTGTCAAGTCAATCAAAAATATTAAGTTCCTTGATGACAGAATGGTCATGAAAAATTGTTGGGGTGGTTTTTGAACAATTCTTAATATTGAGAACATTAGGCTATGTGTAAGATTGAAGAATCAAAATCATAGGCACAATAGGTAGCTATATTGTTTATGTGATTGGAAATCACCCTCATAGGATTTCCCCAACATCAATAATGCATTCCAAATTTGATCAACCATCATAGGGAATCTCATATATCGCTCATGGCATTATGCATTCACAAGAAGGCCACATAGTTGGTAGCCTCGTGTGTACAAACACAATTCTGACACCATAGTCAATAACAAGTTCACAACCATACTCGAACATGAAAATAGATTATCACTATTTAAACATAACAAATTACCATATGCAACCACTATGAGGCAGAGAGAGAAGTTTGATTTTGCAAGGTGACAAAGACCAAATGAATGGAAGTATCTACAATGTGAACATCATGGCATTGAACGCACATGCACCCTTGCAAGATGACAACAGAATTGTGTTGAAAGAACTTGTAGCCAATCCCCATTATTTGCAACATCACAAGATAAACAAACCATAGGGGTTGTGGACTAAACATTAAATATTGCAAATAAACACAAACCATTGCGGTTGTGGTCTAAACATTAAATATTGAAGGAAAACATTCATTTTGTTGACTTGTAACTTAATATTGATCCAAAGTATGGACTATGATCACTCAAAGCACCAGCTCAATAACTACTTACCTAAAACCAACAAATCAAATAATCCTCACTTCCAGGTCAAGTAAAACCCTATTTAATGTAAAAGATAAGTGTCTTCAACAAGATTGTGAATCTCCAACAAAGTGCATATATGAGGGGTTAGTTTGCTTTCAATTAATGTACGCCATTTTATTTATGAGGTCATTCCTACATGACGAAAAATACCCATTTTTAAACATTTGTGAGAAGATGTGAGCATCTTCCAACCCTCCACAATTCCCCTAAGATCTTTTGGTGCACCTTCCACCCTAAGAAAGCCCCGACCCAAAATAATAATTGACTATCAATTTTGGGTCTCTATTACACCTCCCTTCAGTCCCTGTCCAGTTCTTCGTAATTATTTTGCATCTTCCAATCTAATGTCTCTTATTAGGAACTTAATTTGTTACTCATGAAAGGAGCTCGGTAGTCTAATTACTGAGCATGTGAATAAAAGTGCATCAAGCCTAATGTATGTATGACACCAATTTTAATATCATCTATTATTACCCCATCCCTCGTGTCTTGTTTGTGTTCATCCTCCTAAAGGTTTTGCATGGTATCAGAGCAACAACACTCGAGCAAGTTATTGAAATCCCAATAAAGATTTGTATCAATATAAAGGAGAAGAGACCCACCCTGTAAGTGCCTTGGATACTATGATATATATTGATGATCTCAAAGAGGGAAGGAGATCACATCCATTCCAAGGAGAGAGAACATTCATAAGGCCAGTTTATTGCATCTTTTAAAAATTTAGTGTAGCAAAAGAACAAAATCAAAAGCTTTAGAATTTCAAGAAAGAGGTTGGAAAAGATTGAGAGAGAACAACAATCCCCAACAAAGGACCTGGCCACCAAAGCACTAGTGTATTGAACACGTTGAGTGTGGTGTTATCTTTATATCTTATAGAGATAACAAAGGCATGTAGAGTTAGAGGCAAACTAGAAAGATGGCAGACAAGGGCATTGAAATATTTGTTAGTCTATATGTAGATGTTAAGTGATCAGTATTACTGTTAGTTTCATGTGTTGGTGACTATAGGATAGGGTAATCTAACTATCAAGCACATGAATAAAAGTGGATCAAGCATCATATATCTAGAAATCTCATTTATATATATTTTATTATTCCCAATATCTCTCATATATTTTCTCTTATGTGGATCCTCCCAAAATTCTACAACCATCACTTTCCTATGTTAAGAGAAGCAACTAAAGAACAAATCATGGAGTATTTTTCTTGAAATGTATTTTTGAGTTACTCATTGTCTTCTCTACATAATTTCTTGTCTAATAATAAAACATATGAAGAAAACAAATGGCTGGCCTAGTTCAATTTTCACACATGAGCTACTAATTATTAAGGTCTCAATGATGGTTTAGACCATAGACATCTCTAACAAAGGGAGAAAATGAGTACCATGTATTGTCAAATTCTTTTCTTCACTATGTTGCACGAAGTGGGAGTATGACAAAAGTTTGCGATATGGGTACGGGTCTTAGAAATAGAAGTTTCAATATCCCAAGATATAGGAAAATGTGGGAAATGAAAAAAGAAAGTATAACAAAAAATAGAAAAACTTACAAGGGTATGGAAACTCTTAAAAGACATTATAGCCACCATTATTAATTAATATCATCATTCAAATTATAGCCATGAAAATTTATACTGCAAACACTAGCAAGAGTTGTGCGACCTATTGCCTAATCAGGGTTGTCGGGGAGCGGCTCCCCCCCTTCGAATTGCTCCTAGAGTGCGCTCCAAGCAGGAGTGAATCAGGAGCGACCCAAGAGCGAATCGGAAGCGACCCGAGAGCGAATTGGGAACAACCCAGGAGAGCATTCCCACATATAAAAAAAAAAAACAAACAAAACAAAACAAAAACAAAACAAAAACAAAAGAAAACAAAAACAAAAAACAAAACAAAATAAAACAAAATAACAAAACACAAAAACAAAAAGAACAAAAAAATCTCTCCGTAGTTTTTTCACAAAAAAATTGTCACAAAGATGTTCCAAATGCAAATTTTTTTCAAAGAAACAAGATTTTTTGAATAGGGCAGCCTAATAATCGAACTTATGTCCCTAGTATTGATATGCAATTCATGTCAATGGTAAGTAAAAGTGACATTCTCCTTTATCTTTCATTTTCATCCTTTTACTTAAATTTTTAACATTAATATGAATTGACTCTGGATGTTTGAGAGTGGTTATGACCTCATTGGATTTGATATTGAGAAAGTAGAATTTTAATTATACCCCAAAATCCAGCAGACTTATCAGTTTTTCAGGATTTAGGATTGGGGGGATTGCAACGTTTCCATTGGATCTTGCCATGTACTAGGGTATGGAACTCGTATTTGATCAAGAGCACCAAGCCCTCTATGTACCTTGATGTTAGTGACACTGGTTGTCAAACTCTTCTATCATGACCTTACTAAAAATGTACCCATCACTCAGACAAAATCTTGACTTGACATGCTACAGTTTTTCTATCTTATGTTAAGTGATTAGAGGGAAATATCACTGACACAAATCCAAAGATAGGCGATGATTTTGATGATATGTAGCTATTTGTTGTAGCATGATTTTTTTGGATGTTGGAGGCCATCAAGAGCCTATTTGTTGATCTATTTTCTGTTCAAAGATGGATTGCACTTGATGATATTTTGGTTATGTGCACCCTTACATACTATATAAATGAGAACTTGTAACTTGTGGACGTGGTTGATGAAGATTATAACTTCTAGATGACTGATATTATATGGTTTAATCCATGTTTTTATGTTATTTATATCTAATTCATCATTCTACATGCTTTTGTTGACATATATGCATCAAAATATATAAAAATACATATTATATAAAAAATCGCTCCCGAATGTAGCTCCCCGCTCCCACTCCCAAGTAACCTTGTGCCTAATGCAACAAAAAAGGTGTTTTCTGACTTATTGCTAGCAAAAAGCACATGTCCCATATGGAGTACTACTGAGAAACTTTCAAAACGAAATGGGTGTAGGACAAAAGCTTGTGATTTGCATACAGGTCTCAGAAATAATAGTTTCAAATATTAAAGAAACAAGAAAAAGTGGGTATTTAAAAAATAGAAAAACTTACTAAAGTATGGACTTCTATAAAAGAAATTGTAGCCATCACAATTTATGAATATCATTATTCAAATACCATGGGAATTCCTTGCTTGGCTCTTCACTCACAAACCCATCCAAATTCACTGCTGCAGTGACAAATGCACTCTCAAACTCATTGCTACAGTCAATAGTAAGAAGCAGATGGTGTTCGCAATCTATTTGCGGAAAAAACGTTTTTATAATTTATGTTCTCTTCTATGAAGACGTGATGTGGTCAAGGAGCAAGTGTCCGATCATTCACAACTGAATCCTAAATGAAGAGGCTACTCACAATTTATTTGTCACATAAAATTCATTACTAAGACTCTTAACACAGAGCTAGCCTTTATATTCAGCATCTCTTGCACATTTCAAATGATGTTCTTATTCAACTACACTACATTAAATGCAATATACCATATGATTTAAACTTGACTTCAAGCTAGCTAAGGTTTCTTCATGATAATTTTAGGCTCAAGGCAAACAATCATTTCCTAGATACCGACTGATTTGCAAACCCAAAACCTAGGAGGTTGCAACAAGAGCATTTATCTATGGATCTAAATTAATTGTAAAGCTCTGAACCAAATCTATCAATTCATGTCAAGGTTGCAAATGGACCAAATACAATGGGAAAAGGACAGAAAATTAATGACTTTTCCCTTTGTAATATGTAAATTCAATATCTTGTAGGTGACAATGCTTATACATCAAAAACAAATGAAATAAAAATAAGTAGAAAATTTTATGGACCTGAGAAGGGCTTCTTTACACTTTCGGTCACACCAGCAGCAGCCTCAGCATATTCCAGCTCTTCATCACTATCTTCTTCTGTAGGTTGAGGTGTTAAAGATATTTTGGAATACGATGGAACGTTAAAGTTCTGCCCAATAACAACCTGAGAAACATGTTCTGTTAGAAGGCTAATAAGAATGGAAGAGCTTGGAATCCCAAATGAATATAGAGTTGATGTCCATAAATTATATGAGAAAATTAGTGTAGTTATTAAATAGAGAACCAAAACTGTTCATAGTACATTCGAATATACCATCTAGGTTGATCCTAAAGAAAAGAATAATTCCATCATATTAGCCTTATACTTCTGAAATCAATCAGTCAAATAGATGAACAAACTCAAATAATTCATATATAAATAATGTTATACTGCAAGTAATTAAAGATTGTAACAGCTTTTTGAAAGTATATGTTGTAATCTTCTAGATTATACAAGCATTCAAGAAGAGAGACAATATTAGGGCAGACATAACTCGAGAAAGAACAGAAAATTTAGGGAACGTTAACCAACCAAGTTATCATTCATCCTTCAAGAGTATTTACTATGAAAGTCTATAGTATATACTATATACAAACATATGGATAGATTTGTATAGTCGTAGAGAAGCCCGTACAGTCGTAAGGACAGGCCATTGAGGCTATCCAGTAGGCCATACAACAGCTTTACATTGTTTCTAGTTTTTTGTAGCACGTCATACTTTCTCAAGCAGGCCATACAACATCAGTTCATGGTGTTTTCTGGTATCTATGCAGTGTTATTTTTTTCTAGCAACTTGTGGATATTTCCTTGTAAATTTTTCGAAGGAATGAAAAGCTAATCTGAAGGAGTAATCACCTATGTATGGGTGAAATTGCTTTTATTCTTCCACTATTTAATTTTTGGCTATTGTGTGATGCTAGGGTCTGAAATTTAACTTCAGCATTAACTAAATTCAGCAATCTAATTGTTTGATTGAGATAATAAGGACATTAGTCAATTAGGGCTTGAAATTTTCACATTTATTGCATGGACAATTCAGATGCACTTGGCACCTTTAACCTTCATTGGAGAATGCCCACACATTTTTGACTTGGTGTGTATATATTATTTTATTTGGGATAGCTATCTAGGTTGTTATTGGGAGGTGTGTGGTGTTACACACCAAATGTGGGTGACCCCTAGGGAAAGCTTTTCTCATATTTATCTCTTCCAGCCGGCAGCCAGCAGCCCCTAAGAGCCACTTTGTAGCCGATGTGATGTGCCACTCATATGTCCGCCCCCTGCATCAGTCATTTGTCTCCTCGCCCATTTGTCAAGAGCACATGTTGGAAGGTGGGCTTTTGATCAAAAGGTACTTTATTCATTTTGCAATCAGGTGCTTATGCTTGTTTGTATTTGGGCATTCTAACATTGATTATGGGGTAATTTGGAAGAAAGAATGGTCCTGGTCGTAGTCTAGTTCCCTCACCTTAAATGGGGGGGGGGGGGGAAGTGGTTAATTTTCAATCCTAGTCAAGTGGGGCCTCCCCTAATGGCCCATGGCTTTAGGAAGGAGCACTACTTGGGAAGCCATGATTGAGATAGCATAGCCCCATCTATCCCTATTCCATACTTACCACTTTCCATCTTACATTATAAGCCACTATTCCACCTCCCTTCTCCAGGTTCAACTAAGCATTGGTTCATTGGGATTTGGCACCCACACATCCTCAAACCTAGGTAGGGTCTGGAAATGCACCTTGGGAGGTTGATGCAGCTAAAAGAAAAGGAAAAATCAAAATCAAAATGCAAAAGATGGTCAGGACTTACAAATTAGCAAGTGGGCAAAAGCCAAGCATGAGCTCTACCTATCTCATATGGCCATCACCTAGTTCCTGGGCCAATGTTGCCCAATCTCATAGAAGACAAGGAACCGTTGCATGTCCCAACCCCTCATGGGTGATGAACTGCTCCATCCTAAAGGAGGTAATAGTTGTTATACATCATACAAAGCAAGCTCTCATTCTTCGAGCTACGAGCAATTATAAAAGGAAAAATCAAGAAAAAGTAAAAGACAATATAGAGGGATGGAAAAACAAAGGTCAAGGTAACTCATGCATCCACGATTGCTCTCTCCTCACATCTATATACCCAAGATAAGGTATTCCATCATAGTCTATACCTTTGACCATAGAATTTGGCCATGGAGTTCTTTCCCCTTCATTCCACCATTATTCACATGGCACCTATCAATTGGAGGGTGTACCAAGGACATGTCAGTTGCCTTTGGGGGTTGGGAACACCTAATAGGGTTGTCTATTAGCCACTCCTACCTAGGGAGGTAACACCATTACGTGACTAAGGCACCAATTTTTGAAGAGAAACCACATATGAAGTGTTATTATGCCCATTTCTTTCAAGCTTGGCTCACATAGATGCAATAATGATTAATGTACCTGATGATGAAAGTTGTGGCAGTGGATATTGTGTGTAATTGGCAGGTGGTTCCATCTATAGGTCTAGGCAACTTAACTGGGGTCTAGGACCTCTAGAGGGACATATTGACATGCGTAGGTGATGCGTTGAGAGCCATGGGACTCTGAACAGTTATAGAGCATCATTCATAGCCATGGGAAAATTCAGCACCCACATCCTGCATTTGCTTTATTATTCATGGGATGGTGCACCTGGACCAGCATGCCCCCAGCTGGCTTAGCGGTAATTATATGGTATGGTAGTTGATCCAAGGCCCAAATGAGGTTTGTCTCACGCCTTGAGATTGCAAGGGCTAGCACCATTTTCAGTGCCCTCAACGTTGGAGTGAATTCAAGCCTATTCATCACTTGCAGACCCATGAGACCCTGTTTTGTGCCCCAAACCCAAATTTGGGGGCTACAAGGATTTGCAGAGAAATCTAGGGGGAAATCCCTAGACCTTGATTTTAGGAGCCCTTTACACATGTAATGGCACTAGAGGTGCTCAATGGATGTCTTAGAAGGGCCTATGATAACATGATGTCAGCATTTCGGCCCTCTTATCGAAGATTTTATTATGTTTTCCATTGGCTACAAGGTCGGCATTTGACCTTGGTTAGCTTTGCCCATTATTTTATGAGTTTTGGGGCTTGTAGGATAAATTAAACATTAGTAGGACATGTATATATTAAAGATCATTTCATTTGATCTTTCATCATGTCATCACTTGGAATTTTCAGCCCTCTTGAGCAATTCACATTTTTCTCTTGTGGAGGATTTGGAGTAATCTTTGTTGAGAAATCTAGGTCATAGCAATTAGGAGATTTCTCTTCTAGAGATAACTGCTTGTGAATGATTTTTACTTCTTCTGATTAGGATTTTCTCTTTTCTTAGATTATTATTGTGTTCTTCTTCATTAAACAGTTACCAATGTATTATACAATAAAGAGATGAGAGACACAGAATGTAGGCGATCAGCGAGGGCCAAAACCTCTCCAACTTGAGAGGAAAACCCAAACGAATTTTTCTTCTTATAGAGACTTCAATTGACGAATACCAAGACCAAGACCCTTGACCTATTTGACCTCTCCAAGACCAAGTCACAAGTCTTTCTTATTTAACTTCTTCTTTGAGTCAATGATAGTCAAACTTCTTCCTTCTCCCACCACTTCGACTAACCTTCAAATTTTGGTCCTTCATTCAGATCGACACTTTTTAGCCCTTCTTTAAAAGCCCTAGATTTAATACTTGAGAGATTTTGACCTTCAAACTTCTTCGCTTGAGATGGAGACTATCCTTCCTCAACTCGGCTTGAGCATTCACTTGATTTCTTCCAAAATCTGATTTCCCAAGATGACTGAAATGCCTCGGCCTTTTCCTGCAGTAGACATATTGAAGAAAAGGGTAACTAGGTTCGGTATTTGTCAATGTAATTTTGATCTTTGTACTTGTCAAGAAAAAGAATTATTACTTTTATAAATAATATGAATGAGTTACTTGCTCATTCCATAGGTCTAGGAAAGTCAAAGAGTCAAAATTATATTCAAGAGCTCTACTTGAGCATCTATGTAATGAAAATGGGTCAACTTAGTGTCTAGCAGCGCTCCAAATGATAAGCACCATCCTCTCTGTCACGTCGGCTTGGAAATCGAATTAAAAGGCAGTCAACTCGGCTCAAATAATAGACACATCGGTTCAGCACTACAAGTCGACTTATTTATGAAGACAAAACCACTATATATACCCCATTAGGGTTTGTGCAAAAGGAGGGACAAAACTCATATACATCTAAGATTTTCGGATAAGATTACAGGGTTTCAGAATTTCGCATAAACCTCTGCTACTTCGAGTACATCTAAAATTTCGTTAATAATCTCAGTGATATCTCGGACAAATAATGGAACAGGAATCTTGGATGAAGACTATGTTGCAGTGCTACAATTAAAAAAGGAGTCTATAAGTTTTCGAATGGATATTACAGTCTCAGCATAATGAGGAGCAGTGATGGCAATGACAAAGATAATCACAGTCTCGGCATAATGAGAAGGAGCAGTGATGATAGTGACAAGGATGATCATAGTCTCAACATAATGATGATGAAAGGATCTCACAGTGACACACTTTATCTCGACTTACATTAAGGTGCAGTCATGATCCTATCACAGTCATGATCTCGATGAAGTTGCAAAGATAATCTCAGTGGTGATTTCAAGGAGCAATCATGGTGCAACAATGATGATCTCGGTGAAGCAGTAATGATGATGATGATCTCAGCAGTAAGAAGACGATTGGTGTCTTGGCCTTGGAGTGGCTTGATAGGTCAAGGGTCATGGTCTTGGTGTTCATCAACTAGAATCTCTATAAGAAGAATTATGTGTGGATTTTCCTCACCAAGAGGGAGAGGTTTTGGCCCTGGCAGAATGCCAACTTCTTGTGTTCTTATCTCTTTGTTTTGGTAGAAGTTTGATGAAGTAAACGCACACACTCATAATAAGAAGAAGATCAAGATAAGACAAATAGTAAAAGCATTTCACAAATTGTTATCAAGTATAGAAGAATCTATCTAATGCTAACTGCCCTAGATTCTTCAACAAGAGAGTCGTGCAATCTCGCATGTGTGGAGAGATTAGCCCCACAATAGATCTAAAGAATGACTTCCCTTCTTCTTTCTTCCACGGTTGGATGGAGGCTCTTCTTGTGATCTTCGCACCTTTAACTACTTCAGATTGCTTGACCGAATTGCTTGTCTTCAAATGGAGGCCGAGCTGCCTATTTATAGTGGTTTGCCCATGAGAAATAAGTCGACTTGCTAGTTTTCTAGGCCAACATGTCATTTGGAGTAGCTTCATTATTTCATTTAAGGCCGACTTGATGGAGATGATTGAGCTTGGTCTTGGAGGGTCTCTTTGACTCTTTCAATGACTCACATATATTTGTAACATGCCCAAGAAAGGCCTTCCATACATGACATTGACTCAATAGACTTTTATCACTTAAAGACAAACCTAAAGGCTCACAATGGGAACCTTAACTAAAATAAAATTCCTTGATCATGTAACCCATGATTCAAGTATTTCAAAAATAATTTCATTTTCTTCTTTACATCAATTACATAAAATCACAATTACACATATCATTATGAAGACTGAACCTAGTTACACTTTTCAACGCTCCCTCTTAACTAGGGAGGTATTCATAATGGTACTTGGACATTCTCAATCTGAAGAATTCTCATAAGAAGAGTCGAATTGGTAACCCATCTGTTAAGCATCATATCAACCAGCATTGTCACATAGCAAGGCCTTGACTAACAACTCCATCTCTCCACAAGATTAGAGTTCAATGTTGGCAAGACCAATGATGTATAGATACCCTCATCATTGTCTCTCTCAGAACATACTCCACCCATGTTCTTAAAGTGTTCTACCAAGACTATTCTTATCTTGGATTCCCAATCCTCAAAGAATATCGGTCCTCTAGACTACTCTAATCTTGGATGCCCTAACTCATCCTCAAAGAGTATTGGATGCTAGATGTTTACCCAATCCTCCATTCTGTCTTCCCAAGCGAAGACAAGAATGATGTGTCAATCTCTCCCTCAACTTAGGGAGAACATACCCATTCTAGTCTCTATTCCTATAAAGGAATGTACCTAAGCTCCCTCTTAACTAGGGACTTGACCAAGCTCCCTCTTGAACAGGGACTTGCTTCCAGCAGCTCTTTAGGTGGAAATCATGGGACACCCAGTTGCTCGTAGACT
This sequence comes from Pinus taeda, assembly GCA_000404065.3. Classification (NCBI taxonomy): domain Eukaryota; kingdom Viridiplantae; phylum Streptophyta; class Pinopsida; order Pinales; family Pinaceae; genus Pinus; species Pinus taeda. The sequence continues at coordinate 229,542 of APFE031320453.1, read as the reverse complement.
CATTCCTTTGATGTCATGAATTTCTTCTTGATTATAGAGTCTACATCTTTCGAGACTTCTTCAGAGGGCACCGACGATCCATCACTTTCATCCATGAGTCAGTCATGTCATCATTCCTTTCATTGAAAAGTGATTCATCAATCCATATCAGGCCTTCCTTCGTGCCATGTTGCCTTCTTAATGCCATGTTTCCTTAAGGATCCTTCATCCATATACATGGTCACTAGTGGTGGAAGATATCCACAGCGCTTCCCTTGTCAACCCTGCATAATCCCATCCAGATATTTGCTCACAAACAAGAAAATGAACACTAAATCAAAATTAACTTTGTGATGGTCTTTCATCATGACATCTTTCTGTTTGCATCAGCATCCTACATACATATTGACACATCTCCAAAAGATGTACATTGTCAAGGGTCTCCTTTTTCAGACTTCATCAGAGTCTTCATATCTTTCATGGAGATATAGTCAAATCTTTCAATTCTTGGATGTTGATTGCCTTCTCCATAGTTACTTATTTCACAATCTCTTCCTTTACTTCTTCACACGGTTTCTTTCAGGAACTTATGATCATAGTTCCTCCAATTAATGTCAACCACCTCATATTTCATATGAGGACATATTATGTTGATTTCATCTAGTCAATGTCTAACCCATGCCTTCCTGCATCTTTTCAATGGAGGAGATTCTTTCCTTTTTATCATGCACTTGAAGTAGAGCATTTATCCATGCTACCCACAACCATATGGCATGATTCCAAATCACCAAAGAAAAGCATGCATACCTCATTCTTTTTTTAGGTCATCTTTCTTCAACAACTTCTGTAATGTCCAAAACTAGGAAAAACAGTGATATGCAAAGCAAACAATAAAAACAACACCATAAAAATTGAAACATTTTGTGCACGCCCATATAAAGTCCAGAAATAACCATCAGTTGAGCCATTATATTATGATCTGGGAGCAAAGTACAATAATGTGGAAGAGGTGCACCTAGGCTTGCCTCAATGGCAAGTGTGATCAAGCCCAGGTGATACTATGTCAAGCCCAGATGGCAGAAATAGTTGTTGCAATGATGCTCTGGGTTGCCCTTATCGTGTTATCTGCTGCAAAGATGTTGTTGGAAACCCCACCTCCGGTGCTCAAAAAATTCAACCAAATTAGCCCAAACTCCTCAAGCAAAACCCATCAAAACCCAGAAAGGGTTTTGCCTGGTTTTGACCTTGGAAATTCAGCCTCCCAAGAGCCACGTCCTCCTCCAACTGCTGAAAGGTACAACCTGCCTGTAACTCCAGAATAATCCCTCCAAAACACACCCAAATCGTTGAGATAATCTTCCCTAAACTTCCCCTTATCTCTCCCGACAAATACTCGCTCCACAAACTGACCCATGAATTCCCACGTGTGCCTAGTGAGGAACTCTTGCGCTGACCCTGAGTTTACCCAATCCTCCCAAAGGCCAGTGTTCCCTTGTACTTCCTTCACCAAAATTCCTCCAGCAATTGCTCCCCAAAAGGCCCTTGAAATAGCTACTGTGTATTCCACTACTGCATCCTCCTGGAGTATGCACTGGCTAAATGATAGCTGAGATGAGCGCTCTGAATATCCACCTGCAATCCCCCGGAATGATAGAAAGAAACCTCACTAGGGTGGCACTCGTGATCCACCAAAGAGAGGGTGTGTTCTCTGCTTGGAGAGCTCGTGCTAAACAACGAACAACCCGGCTAAGCAACTCAAGCAACTAAGGTTGAGTTCAACTGTCAAAAGATACCAAATGAGATTGGGCCTCCTCTATTTATAACTTGTGGACCTCTTTTACCATGTGGTCCCCCTCCAACTAGCAATTTGACCCTCTCTCTCTCTAGCCATTCGAACTTCCCTCTAAAGTGGTGTGTATTTCCTCATGTGGGTGGCCCCCACGCTTAGCCAACAAGACATTTTGGCCCCCATTTTCCTTCATGACTCTCTCTCCAAAATTCACATGGGTCCCATAATTCCAAAATTGTCAAAATTGTAGAATAGATAAACCTGTAACAATTTAATTTAGGAAGGGGCATTATAGCTTCCTTGATTGAAAAACTTCAATCCCTTGACCTGCTTATTGACATCATACCATGAATTCCTCCAAGTTGAAATTCTTGATGAAAAACTTGCTCCCTTTTGTTTGGTGAGCCTTCTAATGAAGATTCCAATAGAGATCTTTAAGAATCCTCATTCAGCAGATGTTTCCTCTTAACTAATGTATGATGAGCTTTTTACCAGGTGACTTCCTTTTTCTTTTTCCCATAAGTTCTTTGAATGAGGTTACCAAGAGGTATACTCTTTCATAGACCTAATTCAGCGGCCATTCATGCTTTGCTATGATGATGTCACGAGCTCTTGCTTCTAATGCTTCTTATGATGCCATTTCCTAACATGATGCATCCTATCATGCTTCTAATGGTTCCTAATAGTTATACTTTACAACAAAAAAACTTGAAAATAGAACTTGAAAAGAGCTAGGTGAGGAAGACTATCTCAATCATAATAGAGATCTTTTACTTCCTCTTTCTTGGATTTCTTCTTTTCAGCTTCCTCCACTTCTTCGGTGATATGGGCTTCTTCTCTTCCTCTTTTGTTATTGTCCTTCTTGATCTTAGGACAATCTCTCTTGTAATGCCCATATTTTTGACATACATAGCATTGAATATTAGCCATGTTCTTCTTCTTTTTCTAAGGACCAAACTTTCCAATTTTTCCCTTTATTTTTGTCATTGTAGCATATGCTTGATTTTGCTCACCTAATCCTATATCGGATTTTGCCCTTACCCTGGATTCTTCAATCTTGCATAGTGACCATAGACCCTGGAATGGAGTAGCTTCTTTCTTCCCATAAATACTTGAAGTAAAGTTATCCCACTCCTCTGTAGTGCATTTAGTACTAATGTAGTCATTTCTCTATCAGACATGAATTCTCCCAGATCTTTAATCTTGATCCCTAATTTCAGAATCCAGATATCCTTATAAAGTATGAGGATGTTCCTTCTTCTTTTGACATCTTTAGCTTGTAGAGTTCTTGCCTTAATGAGATTACTTATCTTGCAGTGATTATGGAATATAACTCTACCAATTTGTCATATATTTCTTTTGAAGTTTCGAGTTTTGATACATATGGAATGAGGGGATCCTTAATGGATTCTATGACAATCCTTTAAGCCCTAACTTCCTCTTTCATAAACTTTGCAAGTGCTTGAGCATCTTCTTTTGTTGGTTTGGTGATAGATCCTTTGACATGATCCATGATCTCATTCTCAATGAGGTTTAGGTCTGTCCTCTTCTTCCACGCAAGATAGTTTGAATCCCCAACCAATTTGTTACTTTCCTTGCAAAAAGACATTTTGACATATTCAGATGTGAACATAAATATACTTACTTGTTAAGATGCTTCTTCCACTTGTTGCTTCCTGGAATTTGATGATGATGTAGATAATAGAGAACTTCTCCTTGATGAAGATAGTTCTCTTCAAGAATGATCCTTCACAGAGAGAGAGATCACTTTTGGTGATGATTGATGATGACTCCTTGATGATGTATTGATGCTTCTTGGATGATTTTCTTCAAGGATAAGGATTTTCCTTTGAGATGAAATCCTTGCTTGAATGAGAGGGCATTGGAACCTTTTGAAGATGATGGCAACGTCATTTGCTTCCCTTGTATGAATAAAATTCAAGCTACCTTGATTTGTAGATCTCTTAAACTTGATAAGGATCTTTGTCTTTTGATGATCACTGGAAGTTCCCGAGACTTCCTTTTGATGTTAGACCTTTTCTTTGATCTAAGGCTTTGTCACTTCCTTGTAGATCTTGACTTTGTTGATGATCTTCTTAGATTTGCTCTGATGTCTTTCTTGAGATTTGATCCTTGAGTGTCCCTTGATAAGATGCCCTTCCTTGACTTTTGTCACCTTAGTTGTGATTCCATGTTCAGAAATCTAGGGCATAGTAATTAGGAGATTTCTCTTCTAGAGATAGTTGCTTGTGAATGATTTTTACTTCTTTAGATTAGGATCTTCTCTTTGCTTAGATTATTATTGTGTTCTTCTTCATCAAACAGTTACCATTGTATTAAACAATAAAGAGACAAGAGACACAGAATGTAGGCGATCAACCAAGGCCAAAACATCTCCAACTTGAGAGGAAAACCCAAATGAATTCTTCTTCTTATAGAGACTTCAATTGACAAATAGCAAGACCAGGACCCTTGACCTATTTGACCTCTCCAAGACCAAGTCACAAGTCTTTCATGTTTAACTTCTTCTTCTTTGAGTCAATGATAGTCAAACTTCTTCCTTCTCCCACCACTTTGACTAACCTTCAGATTTCGGTCCTTGATTTAGATATGCACTTTCAAGCCTTCTTTAGAAGCCCTAGATTTAATATTTGCGAGACTTTGACCTTCAAACTTCTTCGCTTGAGATAGAGACTATTCTTCGCTTGAGATGGGGACTATCCTTCCTCAACTCAGCTTGAGGATTCACTTGATTTCTTCCCAAATCCGCTTTCCCATGATGACTAAAATGCCTCGGCCTTTTCTTGAGGTAGACAATCCTACAATCTCGCACATGTGGAGAGATTAGCCCCAAAACAGATCCAAATAATGACTTGGCTTCTTGTTCTTTCTTCTACGCTTGGATGGAGAGGCTCTTCTTGTGAACTTCGCACCTTTCCCTACTTCAGATTGCTTGAACGAATTGCTTGTCTTCAAATGGAGGTCGAGATGCCTATTTATAGTGGTTTTCCCATGAGAAATAAGTCGACTTGCTAGTTTTCTAGGCCGACATGTCATTTGGAGTAGCTCCACAATTTCATTTAAGGCCTACTTGATGGAGATGCTTGACCTTGGTCTTGGAGGGTCTCTTTGACTCTTTCAATGACTAACATATATTTGTAACATGCCCAAGAAGTGTCTTCCATACATGACATTGACTCAATAGACTTTTATGACTTGATTGCAAACCTAAAGGCTCACAATGGGAACCTCAACTAAAATAAAATTCCTTGATCATGAAACCCATGATTCAAGTATTACAAAAATAATATTATTTTCTTCTTTACATCAATTACATAAAATCACAATTACACATGTCATTATGAAGACCAAACCTAGTTACACTTTTCAACAATTTTGATGCATGTTGACATTTGGAGTTGATTTGCCCATCTTTGGAGCTATTCTTTGGATGAATGGAATGCATTCCTTGAAAGTTATCTTGTAAGTGTCACTAGATGTTTAAAACTTATCCGTTACATGTCTAATGTATGGAATTTTGTTGATTCTACCAATTGCAATTGTGCCCTAATTTGTTGAATATCTATTGAATGCTAATCTAGATGATCTATTACATGCATTACTCATAAATAATGTGTAAATGAATGTCCTTAGTGGTGAACTCATGGTAGCTCTCCCATGAAAAATCCATCTTCCATTGAATAGGCAATTACTGGACTTTTGCTTGCTAGGGCATCAAAAGGCCACCTTAGAAGCTCTTTAGCTAATCTAATGCATTAAGGACTCCATAGTCCCCAATAACAAGGGACTAGTCTATTTGGTTGGTGATAACATCTTAATTTTATCCATTTTCTCTCCCTCTTAATTCAAAATTTTCAAGGCCAAGCTAGGAAACTAGGGCTCAGTGTGAATTGCTAAGCAAGAGAAATTTTGGTGGTTGGAAAGCCTAGACATCAAGAGGATAGTATTTACCACTATATCTATCATCTTGGTGGGCATTCACTTCAATTTCTTCCATAAATTTCCTTGCCTTAGTTGCTTGCCCTAGAGGGAAACCCTAGTTCTCCTTCCATCAACCTTAAGGGCTTCCTTGAAGGTTTCATGAGCCTTGGCCTAGCTAACATCCATTGTAAGAAACCGCTTCCTGCTTGCCTTGACCTTGATTTGCTCCAACACTCATCTAATCTATCAAACCCTAGGTCTTGTGCCCTAGTTTCTAGGTCCCTTCAAAGAAGGTGAATTGCTTCTTTGTGAAACCTTGAACCTAAATTGTGTCTTTCCTAAAGAGTTCCTGGTTTGATCATTTCACACATTAACCCTAGAATACCTATTATAAGTGATCTATTTCTTACCGAGACTCCTCCCATGAGTGAAATTTCGTAAAGAGCAGGGGGTTTTGGTTGTGGTGTCAATGGACCACTACACCATTGTTGCTTCTAGGCCTAGCTTATGCTTTGTAAGGTTTCCCTCTCCAAAGCCTGCTAGATTTTGCAACAACATGTCACACATGAGAGTCACATGTGCAACTTAGCATGTTCTTGTACTTCGTCTCCTTTCTCTTTTTGGAGATTATTCTTGGAGGCTACACATCTGGAAGGTTTGTTTTTGCTATTTTATGTTGTCTTGAAGGGCGCACATGTGGAGGGATGGACTTTTCTCCTGCATTGCTCTATCCACTTGGCATCTTGTATTCATTTATGGAGTTGGTTATCTTGGAACTCACACATAAGGACACTTGGCAATTGACTTGGTTTGATGCCTTTTTTTGGTGGTGCATACCTTTCATGAGCATTTTTTTGGTGCATATTTCTATTACTTTTGAATGACGGTGAAATACCTTCGAGAGGCTACTGTGCACATGTTGTAACATTTGTTTGACTTGTCATGGAGTTGGTCAACAAAAAATAATATTTTATTGTATGAGAGAAAAGACTCACTCATAAAAAGGAGCTCTCTATCTATTTTAATGGTTGCAATTTTGGAGATTGAGGAGCTCTCCTTTTAGATTTCATTTGTATACAGCATACTATTACTGCTCAAACTAGCAGGGGTCCTAGAAAGGGATCCCATAGAGCAACTACTAGGTCAAGCGGCAACAATGGAGCAATAGCCCACTATCACCTAAGCTAAGGCTCTCTGCTCTTTACGAACTTTCACCGACGGGAGGAGTCCCAGTATGAGAGGAATAACAAGGATGAATAGATCAATGATGGGATGAGGAGTGATTCCTAAAGCCTATTCACAAAAGAGGTTCAAGTAATTGGCTTTCTTGCTTTGAAAGCAAGGTGATTGGCACTCCAAGAAGGGCTATGAGAATACCTAGACCTAGGGTTGGAGGATATGCCTTGACAAGGGACTTCCTAGGCTTAAGGATCCTTCTAAAGAAATGGATTCTATGTAATCCTTGTGGAATTTGAGTTGTAGAGTTGTGGGACCAAAAAGAACCCAAGTGGACCCAAACTAGGTCAAGGGTATGGAGTTGATCAACCAAGGAGGGGATTGAACTAATTAGGGGAGAGAGTAGGATTAAAGGACAATTTTTCTTTTGAGATTTGAATGCAATGATCCAAGTGACGACACTAACCCAAATCAACCTAGGGAAAGAATTGGTCTTGCTATATCTCGGGATTCCACTGTTGAATTTGCCTCAAACTTGGAGGACCTCTAGAGAAAACCCCAGCACAATAATGCACCAAAAATCGAGGTGTTTGGATGGCTACAAAGGAATTTGATTGATGCCCTAGGTGACCCTCTAGGGTTAGGCCTAAAATTGGGAAGAGTGAAGAAAAGAAAGTTAAATTTGACTACCAAGAGGATGTGAGGATCAATGTCTTGCTTAAGGGGCTTAATGGAGTCAAGATACACCTAGATCGAGGAATTTCGTGAGTTAAGGAACCCTAATTAACCTCCACTAGACTATTCAAGGGCAAGAACTAAGTAATTAGAGATTTATACCTCAAATTTGCCAAAGAGATGAAGTTTCGAGGTCTTTCAACCTAACAGGGGCCTCTACAAACATTCACCCAATCCCTCAAAGAGCAAAGCATGCGTTAAATCACTTATTCAAGGTCCCAAAAGAATTTTTCATTACATTAACCCATAAAAGAATAATGATAACAATATACATGCAATTAACAAGTAAGATAACAAGAATAGCATTAAAAGTTCACTTACATGAGAGAGAGTATATCCAATCATCAACTTTGCATTAGAAAGAAGCTCCAAAGACAATAGCGAAAATCCTAACATCATAGTGCATCAAGAAACTCCAAAAAGTTCATCCCAGCAAAAAGTGTGAACATCTCTCAAGAGATACTAATCCAATCCAAGTGATGATGAGAGGAATGAATGAGCCTCTCATCAATTTATATCCTCTATAAAGAGTTCGATTTGCCTAATTAGGCCTAATTAAGCCCCAACTCAAAAACTAATGTGCAACAATAACATTCCTTGGTGACAAGCCCACAAAGTGTTGGAAAATCAAAGTAATTATATTAGCGTTTGATTCTCCCTTCTTGATAATTACTTGTGAGTGAATTGGCTTCTTATACTTCTTTGTTATCTTATCTTTCATCAAGCAATTACCATATTATGTGTGTATGAAAATCACAAAATAAGAGACACAAGATATAGGCACATGCCAAGGCAAGACCCCCCCTCGAGGGGAAACCCCAATCAAGATAATTCTTCCTTTCAATAGTATTCTTTGAGACTCTTTACCCTAGACCAAGACCAAACTTTCCCTCCACACCAAGTCAGCCTCCCAAATCTTCGACCCCTTCCAGCAACTTCGACTAGGCAGCAACTTCTGACAACAACGAAATCTTAGGAGACTTTGATCTCCCAATCTAGACCACGAAATAGAGAGAGAGGGGACCAAAATCTTGATTCCTTCCTCTCTATAGACTTCCCCAAACTCGAACTTCTTTCGATCTCCCAGCAACAAACTTCGCACTTCTCTAGCTCTTCTTGAGATATCAAACTTGATTGAGAATTGATGCTCCAAATGACTTCGACTTCCTTGTATATTCAGCTTCTTGTGGGTCAAATTAGGGTCCTTAGGCCGACTTGATGTGGAGGGTACATAATTCAATTTTGACTTGATACAAAACCTTTTTACATGATCCAAAAGCCCAAAAAGGGTATTTTTGAATATACAATGACTCCATAAACTCAATATTAATCCTAGGGGTCCACAATGGGGACTTTGACTAATATAATGATGACCCAAGCATGAAACCCATGCTTTAATAAATCATTGTTACAATAATATAAATTTGTTTCTTTATTCTTTTGACAAGTACATTACATAATGACTCCAGTAAATTATTGAAGACCGAACATAGTTACATTTTCTAACGCTCCCTCTTAACTAGGGCAGTATTCATAATGTACACATACAATGGAAGATCTCAAACTATATGAAACATGAAGTACTTTTAGGCACTGCAATGCCATAGACTAGATTCCCTGACCAGGGAAATCTATCCAATCAGTCACTCAACAGTTTAGGCACCGCAATGCCATGGCTACATTCCTAACCAGGGAAATCTATCCAAGTGGGACTAAGGTGGACTCAAGCTTTCAGCCCCCTAGGTACCATCAGGCTTACTTGCTAACCACCAACTCAAACATACAGGTGCGTATCCAAAACAAAGCTCAATAACCAACACCACCTTTTCAACTTCGGAACTCAGACATCAACACAAAGTGATGGCCAGATGTCTCCCCAGGCAATGCTTCACTCGCAAAGCCCCAACAAATCTCTTCCACTTTCTTATCATCAATACAATCAACAATATCTACCAAACCAAGCAGGTTCCTTATATTCAAACTTCTTATTAGGAAGAGCCTTTGTCAGTGTGTCTACTACATGTTCATCTGTCAAGACATATTCCAACTTTACGATCCCATCCTGCACCAAGTTCCTAATAAAGTGGAAATTATTATTGATATGTTTCATCCTCGAATGAAACACGGGATCTCCAGACATCTTGATACAACTTCGGTTGTCACAATTAATCACAGTAGGACCCAGAGACTTCTCAAACAAACCTGTCAGAAGTTTCTTTAACCAAACAACCTCTTTTCCTACTTCACATGCAGCCACATATTCTGCCTCAAGACTACTCAATGCAATAGGATCTTGCTTCCTACTCATCCAAGAGATCATAGTAGCTCCAAGACGAAAGCATCCTCCAGTAGTGCTCCTTCCATCAGTGCCATTGCCACCTCAATCATAGTCTGTGAATCCAATTAGCTTGACTTCCTTACTATCATACTTTAGGCAATAACGTATAGTGCCACGAAAATACCTCAATATATGTTTGGCAGCGATCCAGTGATCATGAGAAGGCTCGATTAAAACTGACTAAGAATGTTCACTGCAAAACATATACCTGGCCTAGTATTTACCAGATACATCAGGGAACCCACCAACTGTCGATATGAGGTAGGATCCACGAGACTAGAGTCAAAGCTCCTCAACTTCTTGACGTTGGTGATCATAGGTGTAGTCATCAGCTTGGAATCCATCATCCCAAATTTTTGCAATAACTTGATGATGTAATTTCCTTGCCCCAAATATATTTCCACAGGTCTCTGCCATCCTTCTAGACCTAGGTAATACTGCAACAGTCCTAGATCATTCATTTCAAATTCAGTTGCCAACATCTTCTTGCCTTCTTGAATTCTTCGCTCTACACCTTTGATGAATAGATCATCCACATATAGTAGAATAATGACGAGCTCATTATTCACGACCTTGATGTAGAGATTCGGATCAGCATAACTCTTCACGAGCCCAATTCTAAGTAGATATGCATCCATCCTAGCATTACCATGCCCTAGGTGCTTGCTTCAAGCCATATAGGGCCTTCTTAAGTCTGCAAACATGAGAGTCCCTGCTATTCACTTCAAAGCCCTCAGGTTGTTCAATGTACACTTCCTCATCAATGGTTCCATTCAGAAATGCGGTCTTAACATCCATTTGATGGATATTCCACCCCATTGTAGTAGTCAATGAAACCAACGATCTAATGGTAGTGTACCTTGTTGTAGGTGCAAAGTTTTCTTCATAGTCAATGCCTTCCTTTTGAGAGAAAACCCTTGCAACGAATCTTGCTTTGTATTTGTCTATACTTCCATCAACAGCATGTTTGATCTTATAGATCCACTTCGATGTGACAACCGATTTGTCACTAGGTCTAGGAACGATCTCCCAAACCCCATTCTTCATGATGGATTGATATTCTTCCTGCATAGCTTTCTTCCAAACCTCTTCATGCTCAACTTCCTTGAATGTAGACGGTTCGCCTTCAACTAACTGTCATATATGCAGCATAGCCAGAATATATCTTTGGTTTTTTACTTTCCCTAAAGGAACCTTTCGCAGCTTCATGTCCTTCAGCATCTTCTAATGTATCTTTCAACCAATTTGGCCTCTTCCTTGTGGTTGGGACAACCACCGATTGAATAGGCTCACTTGGTCCTTCTTCAATATTTGTAGCAGAGTTTTCATGATGAACTTCTTCTTCTTCAAATACAAGAACTTCTTTGTCATTAGAATCACTAGGAATATCCTTTGATTTCTTGTAAGCTTGATTTTCATCGAATATGACATCCCTGCTTACTTCAATGTGTCTTCCCTCCTTTATGTAGATTCTATATGCCTTCGAGGAAAGACTATAACCAATGAACATTCCCTTGATACGTGTCAAGTCCAAGTTCTTTCGCTTGTCTTTCGAAGCATGGATATATGCTGGACTTCCAAAGATTCGGACATGATCCACACTCGGCTTCTTCTCTATGAATATTTCTTCAGGTGTAGTATTATCAAGACTCTTATGAGGACTTCTATTTTGAATGTATACTGCAGTCATCATTGCTTCTCCCCATAAGAACTTTGGTAGATCTTGATCAAGGAGCATAGTTCGAATGCCTTCTTCAATTGACCTATTCTTCCTTTCAGCCAATCCATTTTGTTCGGGATAGTAGGGAACAATGAGCTCCCTCTTAATAAGTTAATACCTGCTTTGTTACAATATGCAATCAACTCTTTAGAAGTGCATTCCCCACCATTATCAGACATTGGAGTTTTTATCTTTCTTTCAATTAGGGTTTCCACTTCAGCCCTAAACTCCTTGAACTTATCAAATACTTCATCTTTAGTTTTGAGTAGGAAGAGCCATGTCTTCCTAGAATGGTCATCAATGAATGTCACATAGTAAAGATGACCTCCAAGTGATTTGTTAGACATGGACCCACACACATTGGAATGGATGAGTTCTAGTATTTGTTTAGACATAGTTTCATTGTTATGAAATAGCTTTCTCGTATGTTTCCCCAAAGAGCATCCCTTGTTGGTCAAAGTTGTCATTGATGTCAATATGAAAATATTCTTGTGATACATGTCCTAACCTTTGAAATGTTGCCCTAACCTCATGCAAACCCTAGGAAAAAATCATAAGCATGAGGATGATGCATATTCAAGTCACATAATGCATAAGCCAAATTACCATGAAACCCTTCTAGGCACATGTATGTATAATAATACTCTTGATGCAAGCCCTAGAACTAATGTTTGATATATGATGCCCTAGCCTTGTTAAAGATGCCCATGATGTCTTGTTGAAGGTCACACTTGGAGCCCTAATGAAGGAGCCCTAGCACTGTCCAAAGCATAAAATCCCAAAATAATGATGACAGTTCACAAAATACAATTTTCTTGATGGAAAATTTACCTCACTTAAGGATGAAAACTGACGCCAGCTTGTAGAGGACATTTTCCTCTTTCCAATGAGCTATTTCTCGCCATTTAACTCCTAGATTGAGAGAAAATGAATTTACAAGTTAGAATAATTCATTTTTTATGCTAGCCCACATGAGCCAACATGACCAAGTTGGCTCTTCCTCCAAGGGACATGTCTTTTCATTAAAGATCAAAACTAGTATAAATAGAAGTTCGGACTCCTCATTTCAGGTATCAGATTTCGGTGATAAATTCAGAGAATAACCACAGAAAGAGATAGAAGTCGAGGAGGATAAAAAGACATAACTATTTGGCCAATTTCAGTGATAAATCATGTTCGGACTTGAAACATGTTTGTACAACTTTTTGAAGCTCGGATTTGCAGATTTCTTGGAAAAGGAACTACACCTCAGACTTGTGTAAATGCTATAAGAGCTCGGACCTGTGGTAGGGAGCAGTAACACCTTAACCCAGAACAGTAGACCAGTGATCTTTTGAGCTCAGACACACCTGAAGTGTCTCTGTGGGAGGCTCGGATTTCTAGAAGGCTGGACAGGTATCTCTTGTAGCTCAGAAATTCGAATTATATAGCACAGAGAACAGTCCTATATACCTCAGACTACAACACAGTGACCTTTTGGAGCTGTGATAAATGTCTGAACAATCTTGTGAAGCTCTGACTTGTACAGCTCGGATTATTTGCAGTGATAAAACATCTCTTAAACTCAGTTTGCTGAACATACATATATCTTGGACCTTTGATCAAGCACTTCAGACCAGGCTAAATGTTGCAAACTTCGGATCATTTCAGACATGTGTCTTTCTGAAGGCTCGGATTTTGAAGAACAGCCATCTAATTTGTGACAGTGACATGTAAGCAGACTTGTGGAAGAGAAGTTATCACTCTCGGACAGCTACCTATGTAATAGTGGACAAGAAGCTTGGATTATATATAACAGTCACCTGTGGTAAAACTGGCTCGGACCTCACCTTAGATTGAAGACAGCTGCCTGTGGGAAACAGCTACATACCTCGGATCTAGGTGAACAGTCATGTTGTGAACCTCGGACCTGTGGGAGATCAGATTGCAGTGGAAAGTCACCATATTGTTGTATTATCCTGAGAGGGCTCGGATCTACAGTCTTGCAGTGCCTTGAATCTGTGATTAAAGGCTCGGAGATAAAACAATTTGGAGAGGCCCAACAAGTGTGTGGACAGTCACCCATAAGGCTCGAACGTGTGAGATAGTTTTATCATGTGGGCAAGACTTTTGGCCAAATTGTGTTGAGTTGCCTTTGTGACACTTTGGAGCATCTTTAGAAGTCTTCATTGAAGCAACATTGACATCACATCTTGAAGAATATCTTGAAGGCCTAACGGAGAAGTTCTTTTGTAGAAGATTGATGTGACGTGAAGAGCATTGGAGACTCCTACCAAAATTGTTTAAGCTGACCTCTATCCTTGAAGAGGATTTGGAGAAGATTTTGTAGGTCCTCTGAAAAAGCCATTGAGGAATTGGAATATTCTTGAAGCATTTTGTTGAAGACTTCTTGACACTTGTGGAAGAACTTCTTGGAGACAATCTTGTTGATCTTGAAGGCCTCATGGAATAGCCTTTCAAGAAGTTTGCCTGTGCAAAAAAGTGACGTGAAGAGTTGTAGAGACACCTTCTAAGAAGACAAAGTTGTCATTGATAAGGTAAGTGCTTTGAAGAGTTTTAAGGCATTGTTGAAGGTGAAGATATTGTCAGGGCTCGTTGCAAAAGATATTGGGAATCGTGAAGAATCATTAAACATATCTTGAAGAATTGAAGCCGAGGGTTGGAGCCCTAGAGGATAGGAGTCCTCAAGAGGACTAGGTTGGAGCCTGCATCAATGAGAGAGTTGGAGCCTCATAGAGACGAGGATGGTGCCTTGGGAAGATAGGGTTGGAGCCTCGTGAAGTCCAAGTCGGTGCTTGGAAAAGTACAGGTTGGAGCCTGGTGGATTGGAGATTGGTGTCTTCATCTAGGGTTGGAACCCTACACTATATTGTACTTTATTTATTGTAAAGAAGAAGATTGAAGTCCTTGTTATTCCTGATTAATAAATATCTTTACTTTTATTGTGCATTTTGTGTTCTAATTATAAGTGATCTAACTGGTAAAAATAACAATTGAAAAGAAATATTGATTCACCCCTCCCCCCTCAGTGTTTCCAACATCCCTTGCACACACCTTCATGATCTAGCTTCATATTAGAAATACCATAAACCAGTTGACTAAGAGTAGGGATGACCTTGTAATGAAGATGACCATACCTCATATATCATAGCTCAATTGGACTTATTTCCATATGAACCAAAGCTTGAGGAGGTGGTGTAATGACCCGATCAGTGTTACTTGGGAGCGGGAGCGAAAACAGGTGCGGGAGCAACATTTTCAAAAGCTCCCGGTTTGGGAGCGAATCCCAGAGTGATTTTTATATAATATA
>APFE031320453.1:201167-211740 GCA_000404065.3 Pinus taeda | reverse complement strand
TAATTCAGAATCATTACCAATGAGTTATAATTGCCAACTTCAAACTTCAAACTTAAATTGTCACAGTCATATATTGTTTACAAAAAATATCATTATGATATGAAAGAGTCAAGACTCAACTGTTATGAAAACTAATAGAAACTAGAAAAGACAAGTAAACTGTAAATCTATTATCTACTACTTCGTGTGGCCCTTGCCAGGAGAAGTGTTTGATGTATGAGCAGGTTGTGGTGGTCTTCTAGGAGTCTCCTCCCGCACAGACCGACGACCAGAACCAGAAGGCACATGCCCTCCACGTGAGGGTGTAGATGGAGGCGACCACAGCGAAGGAACAAGACTAGAAACTCGAGCACTACTACTGGATGGTGGAGGTGGCATGGTTGTTGCTTCATCTTCCTCTCTCATAAGTTCCGATTCCAGTTCTTCAAGATGTATAGTGCCATTCTCCAAATTATCATCCTCTGGGTGGTTGTCCCAAATTTTATATGTTGGATCCTCATAAGCCCAATCACAGTAATGACTCAACAACCTCAAGTTGTAGTGCACATAAACCAAGCTTTCTGCCCAGTTTTCATTGAGTCTGTTTCTTTTCACATTACGTATGAAGCTGTAGGTGCTCCAACACCTCTCTGCAGAAGAAGTATTTACAACCTCTGAGAGAACTTTTTTTGCCAATTTTGGCAAAAGTCCATGGCCACCATATGATTGCCACCATGTCAGAGCATCAAATCTGTCTCTATCTTCCATTGCATGAAAGGTACCAAACAAACCAGTGCAACTGAAGTATCTGCCTAATTCAAAACGCACACTAGCACATTCCTCTCTGTCGGGTATCAACTTTTCTAATGCTTGCAAATATCCTATAGATACCTCTTCATCTATATGTTGTTTGACCCTAACCCCACCCCCTGGTGCAGGTTGGCCTAACCAAGATGTAGAGTAGTATTTTTGCGTAAGGATATACGCCAAGCAATGTAGTGGAACATTAAGTTTATCCCACCGTATACACACACAATCGTGAATCAGTTTATACAAGTTGGGATCATTGTTATGAACAATATCTTTTATTTGCCCCAACATGGTATCCATCTTCTCATACACCTCACCAATCACTAGTTTATCTGTATCTGCAAACCAAATCATGTGATAAATGGGCTTGGTGAAATCCAATACTTGCCTCACACGTGCCCAAAACATACCATCAAGAGCGGCCTCCCCCACCTATTCAAAACCTTGCCTGTCAGCTGCATTTGTAGCCCTTTCCTTTAATACCTGCCAGTGTGGACTTGATTCCATGCTAGCCAGTGACTCTCTTACCTTCAAAAGGCACTTGAAGGTGAGGTAATAGCTACCAAATCTAGTCCTCGCAATCTTCAACAACTCCAATCTTGAGAGACTGCGGAAAAGGCCATGGGTATTGCTATGATTTGTAATAAATTTTATCATTTGTTTGCCTCTCTTATACAAATCACCAATCCATTTGTATTGTTTGTTTTCGTTTTTTAAAATATCATGCATCAAAAGGTTCATTGTGTGAACCAAACACCTAGACCAAAATATGTTGGGGTATTTATCCTCAATAATTGCTCCCGCTGCCTTACAATTAGGAGCATTATCAGTGATGACTTGGATGACATTGTATGGCCCAATATGCTCAATTGTTTCAAGTAATGGTTCCGCAATGTTGATGCCGGTCTTGAACTTGTCTGAGTAATCACATGCTGAAAAAAAGATGGCACCACTAACAGACACAGCAAAAACATTTATCAATGGCTTGCCTTTTACATTTGTCCATCCATCAGATACAATGGACACCCTATGGTCAGTCCAAGAACTTGTCATTCTATTCAAAGAATGTGATATTTCTTCTTTTTCATGATTAAGTCCAACGGTTCTTGCCTTGTCACACCCAAGGCTCTTGTATCCTTTAGGGGCACATCATTTATGGCAGAAACCATTTCGTGCCAATAAGGTGAGCGAAGAACATTGAATGGTATCCCACATGCATAGAGAAACCTGTAAACTTTTGAATGCACATCATTCCTACACCCTTCATCAAGGAAATTTGATATGCTTCTACGCCTTAAACCTAGTGACCCTGTGCCTCCATATCCACTGCCTTGGAAGGATGCTGAAGGAGTTCTTTGTGCATGTGATTTTGAGCTTGGTTCAAAGAAACCCTTTGATTTTTTAGATTTGTATTGGGCTTCCTCCTCTTCCCTTATGTATTTGGCTCTATCTACCACTGACACACCTAAACAAGTTTTGATTCCTATTTGTTTATCTCCATCCCATGGCCTTTCCCCACAGAGGTGCTTTCTGGCACGGGTGTATGAACCTGTGTAATTATTGTTGCAATGGGGGCAATAAAATTTAGTGGTTCCACCCCCTTTCCTTGCTTCAGGCCTATTAACATATTTCCAGAATGGAGTTTGGTCTTGTTTAGTTTTTTGAGCTGACTCATGTTCACTCTCCTCCAGCTCCTCCTCACCGGGGTTTTCATCAAATCCACTATGACCCCCTTCTTCATCCCATTCCTCATTTTCAGCCCTCATTTTTCTACTCTCCAACACCATAATAACCAAAAAAGGAACCAAGAAGAAGAAAATGCCAAGAAATATAACCATGATATCTGAAATTTGAAGTTTTGAATTTGCAAAATTAAAAAAAATGGAATGGGAATGGGAATGGGAAATAGAGAAAAAAAATTACTTATTTATTTAGGACTGAACATTAAAAAAAAAAATTGCTAGACACTCTATTCAATATTGTAGAGCCTACCTCTTTGGCGTCCAATCTCCCCTTGCTCTTTGCTTTCTCTTGCTCTCTCACTCTCTTGCTCTTTGCTCTTTGCTCCTTGCTCTTTCCTTGCTCCTCATTCTCTTGCTCTCACTCTCACTCTCTCTCACCCTCACCCTCACTCTCTCTCACCCTCACCCCCACTCTCACCGCCTCTCTCACGCTCTCTCACTCTCACTCTTATTACAATGATGAAATGAATGAGGGAGGGTCTATTTATATTATTTCCCTCCCTCCCTCTCTCACTTTATTTCCACACAAATCGCAGTGTTTTTTTCTAATTTATTTTTCAGTGAAATTTTTTTTATCCGTGCGTTTTTTCCAGGCATCGCTCGCCACTGCCGGGAGCGATTTTATAACCCGAGAGCGGTCGAGAGCGATCGCTCCCCAACCGCTCCCGGGTTATAAAAATCGCTCCCAAAGCGACGGGAGCGACTCTCCCTATATCGATTTGAAAAAAACCGAGGAGCGGAAATTTTCTTAAGGGAGTGCGTTCCCGCCCGGAGCGCGGATTGGGAGCGGGATCGAGAGAGGGGGGCGCTTCACGAAGTCCAATAACCCTAGCTTTATCAATGCTAGATTCTTTTCCCCAAACCAATACTTTTCCATCAACAAAAGCAACTCTTTCCTCTTTATCTTCTAAACAAGAAATAGAAAGTAAATTCTCTTTCAACCCTGGAACATAGAGAATGTTGTTGAGATGCAGCTTCGATCCATTATCCAGCTTCAATGATGTAGATCTCAGGCCTCTAACAGCATAGCTTTTGTTGTCACCCAATTCCATTGCATGAGAATATGGCTCCTTTGATAGTGTATGAAGTTGCTTGCTTTCACCTATCATGTATCTCAATGCTCCACCATCAATGATCCATGCATTGTCATCAGTAAGAGATCCTGTAAGGGCAGCCAAGAATCGTTGACTCTTGACCTTGTTGAACAAGTAGTAGACGACCTTCTTGATCCAACTTCCAGCAATGTTGCAACCCATTCTTATGTAGTTCACCATAGTGGGAAAATCCATGCCAACAAAGTGATCTTCGACTCTTCCTTACCTTAGCTCTAAAACCATGTTGGAAAACCAAAGTAATTATATTAGGGTTTGATTCTCCTTTCTTGATAATTACTTGTGAGT
Organism: Pinus taeda; assembly: GCA_000404065.3. Classification (NCBI taxonomy): domain Eukaryota; kingdom Viridiplantae; phylum Streptophyta; class Pinopsida; order Pinales; family Pinaceae; genus Pinus; species Pinus taeda. The sequence goes on along the minus strand of APFE031320453.1, from coordinate 207,809 downwards.
GAGTTGGCTTCTTATACTTCTTTGTTATCTTATCTTTCATTAAGCAACTACCATATTATGTGTTGTGTGTATGAAGATCACAAAACAAGAGAAACAAGATATAGGCACATGCTAGGGCAAAACCCCCCTAGAGGGGAATACCCAGTCAAGATAATTCTTCCTCTCAATAGTATTCTTTGAAACTCTTTACCCTAGACCAAGACTAGACTTTTCGTCCACACGAAGTCAGCCTCCTAGGTCTTCGACCCCTTCCAGCAACTTCGACTAGGTAGCAACTTCTGGCAACAGCGAAATCTTAGGAGACTTTGATCACTCAATCCAGACAACGAAACGGAGAGAGAGAGGCACCAAAATCTTGATTTGCTTCCTCCCTGTAGACTTCCCCAAACTTGCACTTCTTTCGACCTCCTAGCAATAGACTTCGCACTTCTCCAACTCTTCTTGAGATATCGAGCTTTCTTGAGAGATGATGCTCCAAATGACTTCGACCTCCTTGTATATATAGGCTTCTTGTGGGTCGAATTAGGGTCCTTAGGCCGACTTGATGTGAAGGGTACATAATTCAATTTTGCCTTGATACAAAACCTTTTTACATGATACAAAAGCCCAAGAACGATCTCTTTGAATGTACAATGACTCCATAAACTCAATATTAATCCTAGGATTCCATAATGGGGACTTTGACTAATATAATAATGACCCAAGCATGAAACCCATGCTTTAATAAGTCATTATTACAATAATAAAAATTATTTTCTTTATTCTTTTGAAAAGCACATTACATAATGACTCAAGTACATTATTGAAGACCGAACATAGTTACAATTTCAAACACCAAGATAGCTCGAAATAGAAAAATAAGCCTCTCAATAGGGAAAAATAGTAAACATGATGAATCGTTGGACCATTGAGAAGGCCTAGTGGAGTCCAAAGTGTGCCAAGGTGAGAGAATAGACTCCAAACATAGTGGAAAAGGGGTTGGCCCCTTGATATCCAAGCATGTCACATGTGGTGTCCCCAAGTGGGTGTGGGGGCACAATGACATCCTCATGGGTCTCCAAGTGGATTGATAATGCCTGTAAACTATTTCTAAGGGCTAGTATGATGACATAAGCCCTCCCTTTGTCTCGTCGTGAGACACATCCTCTTCTAGACCCTGGAACATCTGCCAAGTGTATGGTGCAATGTGACGCCGGTTGGGCATGGTGATCAAGGGGCATCATCCGCATCCAAAAAGGTGGAACACGAACAATCATTAAATGGTATTGGGGATCCATGAAGTGCTCTTTGCTATGGTGGAGGCCCATGCCTCTCTACGCTCACCCTACAAGTGCCAATGTGACCCTTTGGAGGGGTTGGACCCCGTATAGGGAGACCAAACCCCAAATGGAGACCTACCTGCAATCCAATGCATCCCCCTTGCCCTACAGTACAACAAATCGTTACAATAATCAAGTAAAAGAGTTTACAAATCATGGAATCAAATGGGCACTTCATAATGGCATGCCCTTCCATAGTGGGCTTTGGTATGTACAAGTGTCTCCATGCTCAATAAGGGGGTTAACCAAGGACGCTATTAGGTGGTTTTAGCCTTTACAGAAGGTGACATCTCCTTGGTACATCAATCAAGTGGTAGGTGGCATATGATATAATGATGGAATGGAATGGGGATCAAGGGAAAAGCTCCAAGCCACATGCCATCGTACAAGGGTAGATATAATGGGGAAGCCCACACTTGGGTATGTGAGTGTAGGAGGGAGCAATCATGGTACATAAGTTACCCCGGGCTTTGTTTTTCCGCACTTCTTCATATGTTTGTTACCTTTGATTGATTTTTCTTCATAACTGCTTGGGGCTCCAAGGGATCAGAGCATGATGTGTAGGATATAGCAGTGATTACCCCCTTAAGGGGGGGCAATTCATTGCCCACCAGGGGTTGAGAGTCGAGACAATCATGGGTTCCTTAATGTGGAAGGGGCTCATCTAGAGCCCATAAGAACCAGGGTGATGGCCATACATAAGGGGTAGAGGTTATGCTTGGCTTTTGCCCACGTGTTAAATGTGTATGTCTCAGCCATCTTTTGCATTTTATGGTACAATTTCCTATTGAGAGTGGCCAAATATGCTTTTTCTTTTATTTTTTCGCTGCATCAACCTTCGAGGCATCGTTTCAAGCCCGAGCCAAGGTGTCGACAAGTGGAGGGAAATGCTAACCTTATGTGGACACAATGAACAAATGTGGACCCGAATGGGAAAGGTGATGAATGGGGTTAAAATAAGCAGAGGGGAGTAATGTATATGGTGTCGGGAAGCGGGACCATGCAACCTAAATCAGGATTTCCCATGTAGTCTCCGCCCTAAAGCTAATAGCCAGTAAAGGAGATCCCACTGGACTAGGATACAAAGCTAACCACCAAATTGGGTAGAGGAGACAAGAGTATAGACATAGCCCACTCTTTCCATCGAATCCCCCCACCAATTCATGCCCAAAAGTGTCCAGGATAAGTAAACAAAATTACTCAACTACAACAATGAAATGTCATACCTTTGGGGTCAGGAGGCCTACCTTCAAACATACATCCCTAACAGATGGGTGAGGGACCACATGGCTGGCTCAGACAGTTGAGGACCATCTAGGAGGAAAAAAAAACTCTCCTATGATACCACCCACGGATGGTGGGTAACATACACCACATGCTTGGAGCCTAATGGAGAATTGGAGGTAGGTACATTTTTCATTTACTGTGAGGCTTTATATGCACTTGTACTTTGTGTTCATTTTGCATTAGGAAACCCTTGTAGCATGTTGTGATTGCCCTTATAATGAGCCATGTTCCATTTGGGATAGAGTAATGTGAGGTTTTGAACTTCTTACTTCTATTGTTGTTATGTTACCCTACCATATAAAAAACCCATTTGTTGCTAGATAAACATAACTTCACATTCATGACAAATGCTTAAATATGTCACCTCTAGCATGTTGAAAAATGTGTAACTAGGTTCACTCTTCATAAATATGAAATGTACTTTTGATTCTTATATATTGTAAAATAAAAGAAACTATTTTTATTATTTTTGGAGCATGGGTTTCATGCTCAAGGTCTTTTATTTTTAGAGCTCAAGCACCCATTGAGTGCTTCTCGAGTTTGTCCTAGATCAAGAAGTCAAAAGAGTCATTGTCATAAGTTGAAGACCCCATCGGGCACATTATAACTTGTAAAGAAAATTATTTTTGTCATTAAAAGTGTCAAAACACCCTTCAAGACCAAGTCAATCTGACAACGGGGAAGTCATCCTATTTGAGGAGCCACGTCCACCTTTAGAAGCCTGTATAAAGGAGGGAACTCGACCTCCTTGGAAGACATTCATCACTCACTCATCCAAGTGAACAAGAAGAGCAAGAAAGGCAGTGAGGAAGAAAGAGGACGAAGAAGACTTGTTCTGGGCTATTTCTCTATCACACATGCAAAGGAAGGCTTGGGTTTCTGTTGTTGGACTAGGGTTTTTCTTCTGCAGGTTCGATCTTGAAGAGGCGAAAAAAGGTCAGCAAAGATCACATTAGGCCACCCTCAAGGACCAAAAGAAGCAGAAAGCCAAGAAAATGTTGATTTTGGGTAGCATTGGACGTGCACTAGCTCCAAAATTTTGTGGAGGCACTAGAACACATGAAATCTCCAAAACCCAGAAATCATTTGGAGAAATTCCATCTAGATAAGGAGTTACTAAAATAATTAATATTTTTAATGGGTTCCTAAGTCTAAACTTAGGAAAATAAAGATATTAATGGATATTAATAAGAATATGGGTGAGAAAATTGTAAGTGACGAGGAGAAAGTCTGTTTACATCTTAGTCGTTGATTAAGGACTTAATCTCGGTCGTTGCTTCATCAACAAGAAAACTATAAAAGAAGGCTTGAGGGTCAATTAGAGATACACTTGAGAGATTAGTCAGTTCGATTTTTGTTAAAATTGGCAAGTAGGGCCAAACTCCATGTGGGTCATCTTATTTATGCCAGCTGATATTTTTCTTGGATCCCTCTCATCGAGAGGTGTACGATTGATCTAAAGATCATCCGATTCCGATAAGTATTCATGGAGTTATGAATTTATTTGCGTTATAAGACAATTCGTCAAGGTCGGCCAGCGACCAAATAAAACCCCACATGTGCTCAACGTTTTAGTATAAATAGAGGTGGCCTTCAAGTCATTTTCACACACTTGGGATCTCTTCCTCTCTCTACTTGTCTTTGGGTTTTAGTAGGAGGAGAGATCCTAAGGAATAACGTTGCCCTGATCCAAAGGGCAGAAAGCCGGAACTGCCGGAAAAGCCGAAACTGTCGGAAAAGCCGAAAATGCCGGAAAAGTCAGAACTGCCGGAAAAGTTGGAACTGCCGGGAAAGCCAGAACTACTGGGAAAGCCGGAACTGCCGAAACTTCCGAAAAATCCGAAACTACTGGAAAAGACGGAAAAGTCGGAATTGCCGTAAAAGCCGGAAAAGCTGAAACTGCCAGAAAAACCGGAAAAGTTGGAAAAGTCGGAAATGTCGGAACTACCGGAAAAGCCGGAATTGCCGGAAACGCTGGAACTATCGAGACTACCGGGACTGCTAGGAATGCCGAGAACAGCCGGAACTGTCGGGAACTACCAGGAACTGCCGGAGCATTTGTCTCCGAAGGAGAGCAGCATGCAAGGGACAACTAACTAACATTGGGACAGTTGTATGGTACTTAGCAGCAAATACACCAACCATGCAATGTTACAGCTAGCATGCAAGGGACAACTAGCATGCAACAACAAGCATGCTAGGGACAACAAGCAAGCAAGGTGCAGCCAACACATAGGTCAGGATGGCAACATGGTGCAACAATGGCACGTAATGCAGTACAGTGATGGGTACAGTCATGATTAATGAAGCGTGATGAGATGCAGCATAGTGATGATGAGTGCAGCATGGTGCAACATAGTGAGGTGCAACATGATGACGAAATGCAGCACAATGATAGTTTAAGGAGTCACCTTGGAGAATTAGTTGAAGCAGCATGTCTTCAACTGATCTCATGTATCATCTTCTTAGAGATGATCTATGTTCTTATCTAGATAAGTCAAAGCGTTGACTTTTGTTGTAAACGTACCATCTCTCTCCCACTCTCTGCTGAACTATTGAAGAACATATAGGAAGAATTGATCAAGGGTTTCCCCACATTGGGGTTTGTCCTTGGCTAGCACCACATCTTGTGTCCTCTTGTCTTGGCTTATCTTCTGCGATTTATGTTTATGTTCTATCTACAGTTTACTTTAATGTTGATGTGATTGCTAATCTGGAAAAGATATGAAGCTAACTGTGAAAATTGAAATAAATTGCTCTAAGCATAGAACATACCTAAAATTAACATGGTATCAGAGCTGAGGTGAAGACAATGCCCAAGCAAGAGTGAAAGAGCAATCCACGAAGACAGTTGGGAAAGGACAAAAGGATCAGTGGATTCCTTATCCCTCTTCAAATTCACCAAGGGTGAAGTCGACGCAGAGAATATTATAAAAATGGCGCAACAGAAGTTTTTGATGGCCTACCTAAAGATCACTTCAATGGGAAGTCCGGATCTAAGGGTGGAAGGAAAAGCAGATGCCTTGGTTGTAATAAGTTCGGCCATTATGCGAAGGAGTGTCCGAATGGCAGAGACACATCTCTTGATGAAGACAACAATCATTCCAGGGACATCTTCAATGATCAAAGGAATGACAGGTAATGCAGGTCATCAAGGAAATGGTTAACTCTTCAAAGAAAGCAAGGAACCCCAAGTATGAAGAATCAAATGTTGTTTTTGATAAGATAAAGAAGTGTTATCTTGTATTGGCCCTCTCCTTCAGATTCTTTGGGAGTCTGGCTTATTGATTGTAGTGCTTCAAGGCACTTCATCGGATAGCTGGGTGCACTCTCTAATTTGGTAGAGATGGAAACAATTGTGGGATTATACTTGGAGCCGATGCCACCTATCCCAGAAAGGGTGTAGGGAATGTTGCCCCTCAATTGAATGAGGGTAACTCGATTCATTTACAAAATCTCTTTTATGTACCTGATCGCAAGAAGAACCTAGTGTCCATTTCAGCAATGCAAGTCAAAGGTTACGAGGTGGCACTCATCGATGGAAAGGTACGTGTTTGAAAATAGAATTTTCAAAGATGTTTTTGAGTTCAGGGTTGTATCAAGTTGCAGGAAGTCCACTGGGGACCTTGACACATAGCACCGGAGGTCTATGAGTCAAATGGTGACAGGGATGCCTGAATTCAAAAAGAGCATGCAAGTACATCTCTGAGATGTACCGAAGCAAAATCTTACAAGGGGACCATTCCCCTCATGTAGCAAGTCCACAGGTTTGGAACAACCCGAGGGGTTTGAGATTGATGATCAGGAATCTCACATATGTAGGTGGAAGAAATCCCTCTATAGCTTGAAGCAAAACTCCCCGGGCGTAGCATGAGAGGATTGATAGTTGTCTGATGAAGTTGAGATTCACTAGGAGTGAAACCGATCCAAACCATTACCCGAAAGTTGTGGATGATAGACCTCTCATACCGGCACCTTATGAGGACGACCTATTTCTGACAGGTGCAGACCCTCTCATTTGCAGAAGTAAGAGGGA
>APFE031320453.1:156916-184305 GCA_000404065.3 Pinus taeda | reverse complement strand
GCATTAGACAGCTATCAATCCTCTCATACTATGCTCGAGGTGTTTTTCTTCAAGCCATAGAGGGCTTTCTTCCACCTGTATACATGAGATTCCTGATCATGAGTCTTAAACTCCTCGAGTTGTTCCAAGCCTGTGGACCTGCTACATGAGGGGAATGGTCCCCTTATAATATTTTCCTTCGGTACATTTCAGACAAGTACCTTCATGCTCCTTTTGAATTCAAGCATCCAAGTCACCATCTGACTCACAGACCTCCGGTGTTGAGTAAATGGACATGGTCCCTGGTGGACTTCCTGCAACTTGATACAACCCAGAACTCAAAACATCTTTGCAAGGTATATTTTCAAACACTTACCTTTCCATTGATAAGTGCCATCCTGTAACCTTTGACTTCCATTTCCGAGATGGACACCAGGTTCTTCTTGCGATCAGGTACATAAAAGAGATTCTGGGGTTCCTTGCTTTCGTGGAAGAGTCGACCATTTCCAAGATGACCTGCATTACCAGTCATTCTTTTGATCATTGAAGATGTCCCAGGAATGGTTGTTATCTTCATCAAGAGATGTGTCTCTGCCATTCGGACACTCCTTCGCATAACGACCGAACTTATTTCAACAAGGCATCCGCCTTTCCTTCCACCCTTAGATCCGAACTTCCCAATGAAGTGATCATCAGAAACTTTCGCTGCGTGATTCTGATAACATTCTCTGCTTTAACTTCACCCTAGGTGAATTATGAGGAACCCATTGATCCTTCTGTCTTGTCCCAACTGTCTTCGGTGATTGCTCTTTCACTCCTGCTTGGGCATTGTCTTCACCTCAGCTCTGATACCATGTTAATTTTTAGGTATGTTCTATGCTGGAGCAATTTATTTAAATTTTCACAGTTAGCAATCACATCAGCATTAAGATAAACTGCAGATAGAACATAAATATAAATCGCAGAAGACAAGCCAATGCAAGAGGACACAAGATATGGCGCAAGCCAGGGACAAACCCCACAATGTGTGGGGAAACCCTTTGATCAAATCTTCTTTTATCTTCAAAGTTCAGCAGAGAATGAGAGAGAGAGATAGTACAATTACAACAGAAGTCAATACTTTGACTTATCTAGCATAGATCATTTCGTATCATGATGAGATCAGTTGAAGACATTCTGCTTCAACTGATTCTCAAGGTGACTCATTCACCTATCACTGCGCTGCATCTCATCCATTTGTTGCACCTTACTGTGTAGCACCATCATGCTGCCCATGATCATCATGCTGCTCATGCTCTCATACATCACTGTGCTACCCATGATCTTCATCATGTTGCCCATACATCATGCTGCTCATGATTATTTCGCCCACAGTGTCACATCATTCATCACTGCTTCATTGAGATCTTGACCTTGCTATGAATGTAATTATGCCCAGACTTTCAGCGCTGAGAATAAGGTTGTCCTCATTGCTGCACCATTATTACATCATCATGGAGACCCTCACTGTTGCTTCTTTATCATATCCATGAAGTCTACCTGAAGGTTAGATCTCCATGAGTGTCTAAACTGTAATTGCAACTGTGGAACTTTATTTCGAATATCCATCGAGAGATATCAAATTACAGTTCACATTGAGGTATGCAGGTTAATATAAATTGTATGTTGAGATCCTTGATCATAGGACAGATCCTTCAGCTTCATCTGTTTGATGAAAACACTTGTAGGTTGACGAGACACTGTTCATATATATTCCTGGATTTATACATCCGCAGATATTCCTTTAATTACAGGTATACTAAGTATCACATATATTCGTTGTGATATGTCTAGACAGATTTGAATATAGAGCCGAGATGTAACCCTTGTTCTTTCTGTAATATATATGCACAGTCTTCTTTGACCATCTGGGATATTGCGATTCAGGTATGCCGAGATTGTAATCGCTTTAGTGATGACGGAGATTACCAAGACTGGGAGAAGATAGAAACTGAGTCTTCATGATTGCGTACATGACTTGACTGCGGTTCCACATACCTGGACTGCAGCTCTTCTATCCTTGTGGATATATCTTGGCTCTCTGCGGCTAGGTGTCTGCGGCTAGAGCATCACTACGGCTGCAGCTTCGTTACCTTTTACAGCGAATGGAGAGTTGTGCGTATGTAGTTTCCATTGCTAACAGATATAGAGAGTTGTGCGTATATATGACTCTCATGCCCAGCGTATATAGTTTCCATTGCCTGTGTATATCGGTCTCTATGAACAACGTATGAATGTCTTCCATGACCAGCGTAGATAAGGGCATCATTTGTGGCTCTTCTTCCACCTTTAACTGCGGCTGAGGTTAGCAGGTTAGGGCATCATCTAGTTAGGCCAGCGTATTCTTTTTGTGACACTACTTTTCCAAAAACCCAAGACGTGGAGAGGAGGTCACCTCAAGAATGTGTGAAAAACGACTTCAAGTCCTCACCAATTTATACTAAAAGTTGGATGATGAATAGACACGTCTATTGGGCTTCTGAGCCTACTCAAGTGCTGGTCGGCTTGATAATAATTACATAAACAAAATAAATTCATATCTCCATAAATACTTATCGGAATCGGATGATCTTTGGATCAATCCTACACCTCTCAATGAGAGGGATCCAATAAAAATATCAGCTGCCATAAATAAGCTGATCCACATGGAGTTTGGCCCTAGTTGCCAATTTAACAACTTGTTTGTTTGAAGAAGTTCTTGTCCTAGTTGTTTGAAGGACCAATGGACCCTATAGTGACACATTGTGATAACACCAGTTGTATAAGATTCTCTGAAGACCCAGTGTTTCATGGAAAGCCAAAGCATATAAACCAGTGTCACTACATTCGGAAGCTAGTACAAGATGGTGTATTGCACCTATGGTATATGTCCACTGATGAAGAGGTAGCTGATATTTTGACAAAATCTCTTCCTAACAAGAAGCTTGTGTATTTGAAAGGGAGAGATAGCTTGGTTTAGTTGATATATCCTCCACGGTTGAGAGGGAGAGATAGGCACATCATTCTTGTCTTCACTTGGGAAGAAAGAATGGAGGATTGGGTAAGCATTTGGCATTCGATACTCTTTGAGGATGTGGTAGGGCATCCAAGATAAGAGTAGTCGTGGAGGACCGATATTCTTTAAGGACTAGTTATCCAAGATAAGAATAGTCCTAGTGGAACATACTCTGAGAGAACTCAGGTGGGGTATGTTGCAAGAGAGACAATGATGATGGTGTCTATAAATCATTGGTCTCGCCAACATTGTGCTCTAATCTTGTGGAGAGATAGAGATGTTAGTGAAGGCCTTGCCATATGACAATGTTGGTTTATATTATGCTAAACAGATGGGTTACCAATACGACTCTTCTTATGAGATCTCTTCAGATCGAGAATGTCCATGTACCATTTATGAATACCTCCCTAGTTAAGAGGGAGTGTTGAAAAATGTGTAACTAGGTTCGGTCTTCATAAATATGAAATGCACTTTTGAATTTTTTATATTGTAAAATAAAATAAAATTATTATTATTATTTTTGGAGCATGGGTTCCATGCTCAAGGTCTTTTACTTTTAGAGGTCAAGCACCCATTGAGTGCTTCTAGGGTTTGTCCTAGGTCAAGAAGTCAAAAGAGTCATTATCATAAGTTGAAGACCACAACGGGCACATTGTAACTTGTAAAGAAAATTATTTTTGTCATTAAAAGTGTCAAAAGACCCTTCAAGACCAAGTCAACCTGGCAGCCAAGAAGTCGGCCTATTTTGAGGAGCCATCTCCACCTTTAGAAGCCTATATAAAGGAGGGAACTCAATCTCCTTGGAAGGCATTCATCACTCACTCATCCAAGTGAAGAAGAAGAGCGAGAAAGGAAGAGGATGAAGAAGACTTGTTTTGGGCTATTTCTCTCTCACACGTGCAAAGGAAGGCTAGGGTTTCTATTGTTGGACTAGGGTTTTTCTTCTGTATGTTTGATCTTGAAGAAGAAAGAGAAAGAAGGTCAGTGAAGGACACATTAGGCCATCCTCAAGCACCAAAACAAAGAGAAAGTCAAGCGAAGGTTTAAAGAAATCATGGGAGCCCAAAATAAGCTCACACGTGTGGCAGTCGCTGCTGCTAGGAGGGCCAAAAATTTCAGATCTGCAATAAAGGCCGAAATTCTGAAGCTGGGGATCGAAGTTATGCTACTAGAAGAGATTTGACTGGGTTTGACTTGAACAAAGGAAGCACATCATCGGGAAGGGTTTGACTTGAACAAAGGATGTTATTAGTAAAGAAGCTAATAAGTAAGTAAAAAGAGATCACAAGCAGTTATCAAGAAAAGATAAATCACTCTAATCATTGCCCTATAGATTTCTCAACATAGCATTCCAAGGCAATCTTATATAATCACCAAGTTAAGGCTACTTTGAGGCATGCATAGCAGCCTCTATTGCCTTACATTCTCATGCACTTGCCCTCTTTGATTTCTACTCTCCTAACTCCATTTTCCCAATGTATGATTAGGCACTTGATCTAGGGATATCTACCTTCATATTCATTTCCTACGCCATTCATTTATTGTACTTCTACTACAACCATTTGTTTTCCTAGGTTGACTCTTCACAAAATCACCTTGAGCCTCCATTCCATAGCCTTCGTAATCTTATCTTTAGAGACGCGCCCCTTGAGTTGGAGAAGAGACAACCAAAAGTATGAGGAAGAGCTACTGCAATGACAGTGGGTAGCCTTCCTAAGTGCACAAAAATAGCCCTTTGATGCTTACTAATTTACATCATATAAGCTAGATTGTGTTCTAACAAACCCAATAATGCTCCTAAGAAAATTAGAAAGGCCCCATCATGTATGAAGACACACAAAAACTAACCCAAAGAGACTCATGGCAACCATAATGAGGGACTAAAAAACACCAATCTTTGCATTATGCATCTCTAGAAAAGGAAAGCTCTCAAGGTCAGGTTTACAGCCTTCTAAAGGTTTACAAAACAATACAATACTTTGGCAGATTGCTGTTCCATGAAAAGGTGTTCCAATATCTTGTAGTTGTTCCTGAACCCTACCTTCCCTATAACCCTAAGTTTATTCCTCTCAAAATGCTTTGATAACCACATATTCAATACCATGGCAAAATCTTGGCATTGATGCACCAAATCATGATGGTCATTTAATTGTTAAATCATAGTTGTGATGATGTATTTTGACCATGAAAGGGGTTACCCCCTTCCAAACAACCATATTAAGAAGAATCGCAATGTCAAGTGTAAGAGGGCCTATATCATTCTTGTGAATTCAGCATAGAGGTCTTCCCCACCAGCTGCTCAGTTAGACCACATAAGCTTGGATCGCACTCTTAATATTTCCCATGTTAATATGGTAGCATGATGTGGGGGGTCGAGGGCAACAAGAAGGGAATGAGTTTGCAAGTCATAAAGGGATATAACAAGTGAAATTCAAGAATGGTAGCCAATGTCAAATGAGAGGCAAACGTTTTGTGAATAAGAGTGCCAAAAATATCATGTCTCCTTGAGACAAGAAAGTTGTGTTTCTGCTATCAAACAAGAAAACAATATTCCCATCAGGAAAATGACATGGAAGGTGGGATCATTAGCAAGGACAAAAAGGAAATATTTATGTGCGGTATTGCAATCATTATCAAACCAGCAGTTCATAGGGCAAGTACAATGGGGAGAAAAGGTTTGATGTGATGGGTCATATAGGGGTAAGCATCTAGGGGTTGTTGAAAAATCAAGGTTCTTGTATATTATGTTTGATTTTCTTTTACTTGATAATTACTTGTGATGTTAGTTGGCCTTTTATTACTTTTATTTCTTGTTCATCAAGCAATTACCAAAAGTTCAAAACCATAAAGTACACAAGATATAAGCTCCAAGCAAGAGCAAAACCCCTCCAAGGGGAAAACCCAAAAAGAATACTTCTCTTCTTATAGAATCAGTTCAAAATGAGACTTCCAAGACCCAAAGGCCCAAGCCAAAATTCCTCCCATGCACCAGGTCAGCCCAACAGCAAGATCTCTTCCAAACAATCCAAATTCTTCCAAGGTCAGCGAAAGTCAAACCCGGTCCAAACAGCTTCAACTTAAAATCTCAGCCCTGCAACTTGAGTCTGCAACTTTGGCCTGCAACTCCTGCCCTTGCAACTTGCACAGAAACCCTAGAAAGCTTTGCAACTGTGGACAGAAAAAGTGTTTTCACCAAAAGAGCTTCTTTCCTTCGACTTCTTCTTCTTGTCTTCCTCGCTCTTCTTCCTACTTCACTATTGCAGATCGAACTTTGTGACTGTGTGTCAAAATGAGTTGAAGTCCTTATTTATAGCTTTCTTGAGGGGTCAAATAGGCCTCTTTAGGCCGACTTCATCATAGCTGGGCTGACTTGGCCTTGGAGGAGAAATTGACTTTCTTGACTCAAAAACAATTATTTTATTTTGTTACAATGAGTCCAAATGAGATTATAATACATGACAAAAATTCCTGATTGACGTAGAAAGCCCTAGAAGCATGAAGAACATGCTTTGACCTAGACTAGAGCATGAAACGCATGCTTTAATAAATAAAATTATTTTTCTCTTTTCACATACAAAATATACATTGTCATGTTTACAAAGGTCATTATGAAGACCGAATCTAGTTACATTCTCCAACATGGGCATATCCCAAAGAATTTTATGTTGGTAAGAAAATATCCATTAATTTCAATTTCTATACCTATTGTTTTGTATGTGTTCTCCTTCCTATTCTGGCTCAATGTGATGAGCAGATTTTTCAGCAGCAGATTCTGCAAAGATAGACTTAATGCAACATACAGAGACTCCTCAAGTCAGTTAGTGTCCACAGCAGTGAGGAAATTAGAGTGATGGCGCAGTAGAAAGAGTGTATAACAGGGCATGCAACATATGTACACAATGGTAGAGGGTACATGCATGTCTCCAGCATGCAAGTGCCAACCTTAGACAACTGAGGAGTTTTCATAGTCTGATCTGAATTTATTTTAGTGCACGCGCAAGGAGTGGTTGTGCAAGTTATATGTGCATGCGATATATATATATATATATATATATATATATATATATATATATATATATATTCCATCTTGTGCGTGAAGTCTCTCAGTCAAAGAAAGGTTTGTTTGCAACATACAGAGACTCCTCAAGTCAGTTAGTGTCCACAGCAGTGAGGAAATTAGAGTGATGGCGCAGTAGAAAGAGTGTATAACAGGGCATGCAACATATGTACACAATGGTAGAGGGTACATGCATGTCTCCAGCATGCAAGTGCCAACCTTAGACAACTGAGGAGTTTTCATAGTCTGATCTGAATTTATTTTAGTGCACGCGCAAGGAGTGGTTGTGCAAGTTATATGTGCATGCGATATATATATATATATATATATATATATTATATTCCATCATCGTGCGTGAAGTCTCTCAGTCAAAGAAAGGTTTGTTTGCAACAGATTCCACTCTTCCAACAGTAATGACATATTCAGGTTTGAAGCAGCAGATGTGAAGCTTGGCTTGTAAACAGAGGCCAGATCAGAGTTGGTATGTATTTTTCAATGTTGCGAATATCTCGATAACATCCCGATTTTATCTCGAAATCAAAATTTTTTGGCCTCGCCGATGTTTGCCGATTTTTATCGATATTTTGATCGTATCTTGATTTTGTCGATGTTTTACCGATTTTTACCAATATTTTCCCAGTTTTTAAGATTTTTTATTTTTCCGAACCCTTGCCGATTTTATCCCGATGCCGATGTTCGCAACATTAGTATTTTGTGCCAGTACCTTAATGAAAGGAAGTAATGAATGTATGAGGGTGTTTTATTGAATGAGAATAACATTGACAGAGTAGAAGCATTGTAGTATCATGATCCCACTATCTTGACAGAACAGATGTAACCTAGGGTTTGAGCTAGAATGTTATGCTGAGGTTGTTTGTTGCTCCTAAGAATGGACAGCATCTAGGGTTTGGAAACTGATGTACTTAAGAGTCCTGGCTATATCTTCAGAGTTTGGGCAGTTGTCTAGTTAATGTGTCCTGGATATTATCAGTTTTGTATGAGCTCTTGAGTTGATGATTGTATATACTGTTGAGGTGTTGAGGTGTTGATGTTGCTTGAGGTATGTTGTTGATCATTGTCAATGATGTTTTGGCCTAAGGTTGAGCAGCAACCTTGTTGATGTCACTTGGGCAAAGCTATTGTGACAAGACACTTGACTAAATTATTATTGATAACAGTGAGTTGACATTGCTTGGAATTACGGTTTCACAAAGTATTACATTACAGAGACCAGATTGGTTGTGTAGAGATATTGTCATTGAGTGAGCAGTTAATGGATGCCAGGGTTTTCAATATTACATGATAGGATGTAGTGGTATGTTGCAGCGTTGATATTGAAGCTAAGGTTTGATGTACAGCTGAGCAGAAGCAGAGTTGAATGTGTGACACAACAAGACCAGTGATAGAGCAACAGCGATGAGGAGATTACTGTGGCTGTGAGTTTGACCCCCAGGGTTGACGTTTTAACAGGAATAGATCTGATTATTGAGCACAAGTCGTATTATCGTTTCCTTGTATTAATATTGAACAGAGACAGTGCAGATTATTTGGCTATGAGGTTGATACACTACTACTTGGGCTTGACTTGATATACCAGTACATTATTACAGGAGACGTTGATTGAGCAGAGGCAGATTTGATTGACCAAAGAGTATATTGCAGATTATTGATTATTGAGCACAGGTGGATCTAATCTGAAAATTGTGAAACGTGGTCGGCCGGCTAATTAGGGTGGCAAAGTCATGCAAGTCAAGAGAGTGGAGTCTCCTTCAGGTTGAAGCCTGAGAACACTTCAAGGTGGCAGGGTGGTGTTAGAGTAGGTTGGAGCCTACACAGGGCTTTGGAGCGTCCCTCCAGATGCAGTTGGTAAATAGGGTTTTGGAGCATTCTTCAGGTTGGAGCATGTAAACTAGGACATTGGAACATCCCTCCAATTGGAGTTGGTGAACCAAGGCATTGGAGCGTCCTTCAGATTGGAGCTTGTAAACCAAGGGGTTGGAGCCTCCTTCAGTTGGAGCTGAAAATATTGATGTAAATTTTATTGAAGAGGAATATTTAGAAGTGTTCGATGGTTTTTCTCCCATAATGGTTTCCACTTACAAAAATTTTGTCCACTATCTTGACGTTTGCACATTGTTGAATAGTGTTGTTTACTGTTGATTTACGTTACATCTCATGATAATTTTAATTAATGCTCTGTAAAGTTAAAAATATACTAATTGAAGAGAAATATTGATTCACCCCCCTCTCAGTATTTCCAACAAGCCTTGTGAAGTACATTGGTCTACTACAAAAAGAGTTCTATAGTACTTGAAAGGAACTCGACTTCGGATTCAAATATGCAAAAGTGGATGACGTCAGTTTGACTGAATATTTTGATTCAAACTTTGACGGAGACAAAGAAAATGTAGTATCTTCCTCAGACTATCTTATGAATTTTGGATTAGGAGTCGTCCACTGGAGGTCACACAAACAGTCAATTCCAGTAGATTCCACAACAAAGGAAAAATATGTAGCGGCTGCAGAAGTAACAAAGGAAATTGTGTGGCTCAAGAAAATTCTTGAAGAGTAGCAAGAAAAACAAGTGAATTCTACTTTTGCAATCTATTGGAATTTCTAAGTTTAACCCATTAGAAATTCTTTCTGTACTATCTGGTTTATTTCTTCCTACTTGTTCAATTACTTAACAAGTCATTTACCATGTAAATACTGAAAATAAACACAAGTACAGTATCAACATCTACAGATCATCAATTAAAAGAAAACAAGCACACAAGTGACACCATTATTTTTTGACCAATGACCCTGAAAAAACCCCATGCGGGAAAACCAGTGCAACTATTCAGAGGGTTTTATTATTATGCAATTTTCAGAATACAACCAAGGTGCCAGAAATGGCTCACCCAATAGAGAATGCCCTCGACAATAGTACCTCTCCTCGGAGACAGATATTCTGGCTGATAAATCATCGGATGAACGATCCCACAGCAACAATTGCAGCTTCCACTGCTCTGCGTCACTCTGATAGAGACTATATCACCCTATCCGGCTCACCAGCTCCCAGTCTCTCCCACGAAATCCTCCCAGTGCTGCCTCTTGGCCCTGCGTCAGCTCTGCTAGCCTCTACGTCAACTTCTAGAGCTTTTGCGTCGCCCCTACACCCTCTGTGTCTCACACGCTGGCCTCTCATGACTCTATGCAACTACTGGCTACCTCTGCATAGCCTCCCGTTGCCTCTGCGTCAACCTCTCCGGGCTCTGCGTTGTCTCTCTCGTACCAACTCTGCCTCTCTGCTATGTATTCACTGCCTCTCGTTGTTGATCACTGATTCTATCTCTCTTAGCAAACCCCGCTCTAGAGAATAGAATGACTGATCACTCTAGTGCGTTCTCCAACTGACTCTCAAGTCTCCTCTTATACTTTTCTCATTGGTCCATCAACGGCCGAGATTAAATCTCTAATCAACGGCTAAGATTAGACTTGGCTTAATCCATGTCTTTTCGACCCTTCTAACCTAGTTTTCTATTAATACCCATTAATATTTTAATTTTCCTAAGTTTAGACTTAGGAACTCCATTAAAAATATTAATTATTTTAATATTTGTAGAATTGAGACTTTTGTGATTCATCATAGTTATACGCCGAAGCTCTTCGTATAACTATTTTAATATTTCCCAAACCGGATACAATCTGTCCAAACCATTTCTCGGTCTTGGAGATCTCATGCGCCTTAGCCTCTCCACCAATTTTCATGGCTAGAGCACATCCGATGCTACCCTAAATCAACACTCCCTCTTAGCGAGGACTATGCTCTAGTAATACTCCTCACTGAGTATCACCTTGATCATCTAACATCGGTCCCTATGTTGATGCTAGGCCTCCCCCCCCCCAACATCCTCTGCACTGCTGCATCCTGTATTGTTGCCCATGGCCCTGCCACTGGCACTGTTGCATCCGTACGATAGCTCCCTCTCCATTTGTGTTTCTGCTGGTCCTTTCTCCCAACACTGCATACCCTTCTCCTCACGCTGCATCGTGCTACCGCATACTGCTACTGCACTGCAACTCAGTTACTGAGAAGTAAGTAAGTGATCCACCCAACTCTTACATCCCTGTCAGGCTAGAAACACACCCAATGTTGAAGCTCCCTCTGCCGCTAACAAGTGTTCCCTCTACTGACCTTTGCGCTGTTGCAACAAATCCCTGCATCTCGCACCATTGCACTCCTCTTTGTGCCATCCTACACTGGTGCAACACTCCTGTGCCTCTCGCATTGTTGCAGCCAGTAGCCTCGCGCTGTCCCGCGACTCCTGCACTGTAGCACTCTCTGCCGCTCCATCCGCATTCGTCTCTAACGACATCCACCAGTCCTACTACTCCTCCTCGGGGCTCTCGTAGCAAGGTATAATCCAAGAGGTTGGGTGCCTCAAGGATCCTACCCCTCATCGCATGTAGTCCATCTAACTACAGCTCGATGTCTCCCCACTTCTTCTCAAGTCGTACATGAGCACTCATGGCACAATTGTCATCCTCCTCGACTTCTTTCTCCACCCTTACTAGCGTTGCCTTGGTCTTGGAAGCCTCTCCCTTGCTCTTCTTCCTTGGACACTGGTTCACAAAATGACCCAGTTCCTCACAATGGAAGCACTTGACCTTGGAGAGGTCCTTCTTCTTCCACTTCTCCTGCTTTCCCGCAGATGCTAGAGTTGCATCCTCTTCTTCCTCCTTCTTGATTATGATCCTTTTACCGCTACTCCCCGCCTTAGTCAGCGGTCTGATCTCTTCTTGACGAAAATCCGCTCACAGTTCTTCCCAATCTAGAAGCTTCGACCTGCCTAGTATGCTCTGGAAAAACACTTCCCAATCCTCAGAAATTGCATTCAGTGCGGTCCTCACCAACATCTCCTCATCTGGCGTGGCCCCTATGGAAGTCAGTTGGTTCTGAATCTCCTTCAATCGACCGAGGAAGATATCTATCTGCTCTCCCTTCTGCATCTGGTATGACCGCAACTAATTTTCAAGTAGCACCTTCCTCTGCACAAAAGTACGCTGGTAGAATGTCTTCAAGGCCTCCCACATCTCATTTGCCGTATCCTTTTCGGCAATATGTGGCACCACATGATCCTTGACCACATCAAGGATGATGCACTTCGCCTTGGCCATTGCCTCCTCGTACTTCTCATTTTTAGCTCGATCAACTAGGATCGCTATCGTTTTCAAAGCGAAGTCCTTGATGCAATATCTGTCTAGAATGGACAAGATCCTGGCCTTCCAGACCACCAAGTTGGACGCTCCGTCTAGCCTATCCTGATCTTTCAGCCCATTCACGGCCATCTCGCTGCTCCTCTTTCGACTCCTCTGAGTCTCTGAACTTCCCGTCTGGAAGTTCTCGTTTCGACTCCCTCTGAGTCTCGATTTCCCTTCTGGAAATCCCTCTGCCAACGTCAAGTTGCCCCACTCCAATCATCTGTGAACCTGCACCACTAATCCAGATTCCTTGGCTAGAAATCCGCCTTGGCAGCAACTCCCTCCTCCTTGGTCTTGCCCTATTAGGTACTGTTTTGACCACAGTACCCCACCAGCGTCGCTCCGCAAATTACCCACAACCTCCTATGCCCCAACAACTGAAGGACTGAGCCTCTAGGCTCTGCACAATCCCGGCACCAGCAAAATTTGCACCTCCTGGCCACAGCATCGATCCTTCATGACCGAGAAAGATGATCAGGCACTGCGTAGGTCAAGTCTGCTCATCTTTGCCTTTGCGTTGATCCTCCTCCTGGCTAGAACTGATGACGCAAGCCCTCTGTGTCACCCCTTCCATGTTGCTTTCTGCTAGGAACAACTTTTGTCACTCGGGACAGTTGTTTCTGCTGCTACTGCTCTACTAGCTGATGCCTTCAGTTATCGTGTGATCTTCAACCACGCTTTGATACCATGTTGGAATTTCTAAGTTTAACCCGTTAGAAATGCTTCCTGTACTATCTCGTTTATTTCTTCCTACTTGTTCAATTACTTAACAAGTTATTTACCATGTAAATACTAAAAATAAACACAAGTACAGTATCAACATCTACAGATCATCAACTGAAAGAAAACAATCACACAAGTGACACCGTTATTTTTGGACCAATGTCCCTGGAAAAACCCAATGCGGGAAAACCAACGCAGCTATTCAAAGGGTTTTATTATTATGCAGCTTTCAGAATACAACCAGGGTGCCAGAAATGGCTCACCCAACAGAGAATGCCCTCGGCAATAGTACCTCTCCTCGGAGACAGATATGCCGACTGATAAATCACCGGATGAACGATCCCACAGCAACAATTGCAGCTTCCACTGCTCTGCGTCACTCTGATAGGGACTACGTCACCCTATCTAACTCACCAGCTCCCAATCTGTCCCACAGAATCCTCCCAGCGCTGCCTCTTGGCCCTGCGTCAGCTCTACTAGCCTCTGCGTCAACTTCTAGAGCTTTTGCGTCAACCCCTACACCCTCTACATCTCACACGCTGACCTCTCGTGACTCTACGCAACTCCTCGCTGCCTCTGCATAGCCTCTGCGTCAACCTCTCCGATCTCTATTTTGTCTCTCTCGTACCAACTCTGCGTTTCTACTATGTATTCACTGCCCCTCGCTGTTGATCACTGATTCTATCTCTCTTAGCAAACCCCACTCTAGAGAATAGAAAGATTGATCACTCTGGTGTGTTCTCCAACTGACCCTCAAGCCTCCTATTATACTTTTCTCATTGGTCCATCAACAGCCGAGATTAAATCTCTAATCAACAGCTAAGATTAGACTTGGCTTGATCCATGTCTTTTGGACCCTTCTAACCCAGTGTTATATTAATACCCATTAATATTTTAATTTTCCTAAGTTTAGACTTAAGAAGTCCATTAAAAATATTAATTATTTTAATATTTCTTAGACTGGGTACAATCTATTCAAACCATTTCTGGGTCTTGGAGATCTCATGTGCCTTAGCCTCTCCACCAATTTTCATGGCTAGAGCACATCCGATGCTACCCCAAATCAACACAATCAATTTGGCGTAGAATACCAGATTCAATGATCAAACCAAACACATCAACAAAAAGTATCATTTGATTCGATATCATGTAGAGGGCAAAACTATACATCCAAGACATTGTTCCACAAATGAGCAAATTGCAGACATCTTCACCACAGCATTTGGAAAAGAAAAGTTCGAAAAAATCAGAATGATGCTTGAGTTCACTCCCTTCGGATTAAAGCGGGGAATGTTAGACACGTAATCCTTAGGAATTTGGCGATTTATGAATAATTTGTAAATATGTAAATATTAGAAATCTGAACCATTAGAATAGGAAGAGATGTCACCATGGAAGTTGAAACTTGAAACCAAAGGTCACGACATCTTTGTATATATATGCAAGCTTGATTAATAGCAAATCAATGAATTTCGGGAGTTACCAACCTGGCCTGACAAATAAGATAATTAACAGCTAGTGGTCCTCATTAATGAGGTATCTAGGAGTAAATTAAGAAGAGAATTGATAGAAATGACTGATACAAATTTTTACATTTTTCAGGAACTGTCATTGTCCTGTCAAAAACAGTTCAAAATATGGCAAGTGCGACAAAAATTATAGCCAAATGCATATTGCAGAAATAAATCTAATGGACAAATGCTAGAGACATGTCTCAAGTTTCCAACATAAACAGAAACCAAAGCATGAGTTCATAACTCTGTTATAAAATATTTTGCCAGTTACAGAAGGGCAATATGAATTTCCCATAAATCTTCAAATATATGCAGAAATAGCAAGTTGGCATACACTTTTCAAAACATATTTCTGAACTTACATTGAAAGATAAGATAACACCAGGTTCTAGTACAGCGCCTTCCTTAACAACAGCCCCATCGCAAACAATAGCATATCTTAGTGTTGCATTGTCATGGATGGTCACATTATTCCAAATGTAACTACCTTGTATATGAACATTGCAACCAATAATGCACCCCTGCCCTATAACAGAGTCTGTAATATTGCAACAATCACCAATGCTTGTACCCTCTCCAAGAAAGGTTGTTCCACCAATTATTGCAGAGCGTGACTGCATCACACCTGGAAAATATACCGTGCATCAAATCATCATCGGGAAGTGAGTCGCTGAAAAACTGGAACATTTAGAAAAGGTGTACAAAGAAATAACTGGAAGTTATCACCAGATAAATGCAATCTTAAAACTCACAGCAGACTTCATTTGCCCTTTTTCTGCAACGATGTTTGAAATGAACAATGAGATAAAAGTAAAAAAATGTCATTTATAATGCTTTCTTCAATCAAATAATCATGTCCCTTTGTAGATTAGAATTTCAGAAATGATTTTACTAATCAATTGTATAGAAGATTATCATAGTATTTGAAAATAATAGATTTTGGACATAGTTTATGAAAGACACGTACCTTTTCTGAATTAGTGGCCTTGAAATGGTAAAATATGATCTTAAGGTGTACTATTAAGACTCGCAAAACTTATAGTGCAATGAATTTGAGATGTGATAGAAAAGGTATATTTTGGAATTTGTATTATATGAAAAATATGTGTAAAATATACATAGGGTTAAATTCCTGATAGCATCGATGGAAATACTGCTACCATGAGAGTAATCTCGATCCTACAGAAAATTCAATGCAGTTTTATCCTAAGCAGACAAGACAGAGTAGGTATGTCCATCCTTTTGTCTACGTTGAGCACATATGAGAAGAATAGGTATCCAAAGCTC
Source organism: Pinus taeda (assembly GCA_000404065.3). Lineage (NCBI taxonomy): Eukaryota > Viridiplantae > Streptophyta > Pinopsida > Pinales > Pinaceae > Pinus > Pinus taeda. The sequence goes on along the minus strand of APFE031320453.1, from coordinate 168,464 downwards.
AAGCACAGTGACGTGAGCAAACAACGGAAGAATTAAAGGGACGAGGAGAACTATTATGTAAAACGTTAGTGTGTTTTCTGCACTCAATAGTACATATTTATATTGCAAATAGTCACAACAGATTGCCATTAAGGATCTGAGGATCCTTCCAGATGAACCATCCAAGATCCTAAACACCAGAAACCTTAGGCCATCACCTGAAGCTAGGACACCATTTGCAGAGTTCTAATCCAGAAAGGTGTGAAGCCACCAGCTAACACTCAACAACCACCATAGTTTGTCCTTCCGCTTTTCCTCCACCATTGTAAGGGTGAGCTGGCCATTTTTATGAGAACTGAACCCTAGTGGGGGCTCAAGATAATACCTCACTTTCACCAACCCGGTTAACCTCTGGCTCTCATCACTAAAATATTGCCATTAATATTAAAATAAATCATATTTTATTACATTTTCCTAGAATTAGACTATACAAAATTAATTCTCTCACAGAAGGAAGTTGGAACACTAAAAATAACTAAGTGCTAAAAGGGTTGCTAAAAACAGAGAAAATATATTTCTACTGCTAATCATTTCCTCCCTGGATAAATTCTACTTAGACTTCAATTCGAACCAGATCAGACTTCAGGAGAGATAAAGAATGAAGATCTTCTTCACTTGTTTAACCCTTGACTTCTTCCTTGTGGCCCTTTGCGTAGGAGAACAGATCAGATGAATGTGCGTGATTGAATTACTTCGCAAGGAGGACAAATGGAGCTCTTTATATCGCCTTCATGGGATCTGAATGGGTTCCTTTCTAGGGCAAGCCAACTTGACCATCTAGAAAGGCCAACTTAGCACTTGTGGAGCCACTTGTAATTACAAATAAAATAATATTTTTCTTCTTTACAAAAATACATTTTTGACCAAATCAAAAGCATGAAGAACATGCTAGAAACCATAATAATAATTTGTTTTTATCTAGTATACTAAATAGTTTTCTAAAGACCAACCATAGCTACAATTTCAACACTCCCTCTTAGTTAGGGAGGTTTTCATAATCTCAATCAAGATGTCAAACAAGTTGAAAGGGTTTTTAAGGAAGGATCAAGTTTAGATCAGCATCATTAATAGTTCATCATCACCAGCATCATTAATCATCCTGTACCAAATTACCATGGTACTAACATATCCATGCACGGTCTCCCCAAGAGACATCAATCAACCAGTGTCTCATACTCATGGTACCAATCATATCCATACATAGTCTACTAACGAGACATTAATCAAATTCCATGCATGATTTCCATTAATAAGCTCTCTCTAAGATGAGATCTGAGATATATGTTGGGAGGCTCCTAACCAACCAAGTAACCTCTAAACCCATTTTCCTATATTTTTCATTGTACTAGACACAGGGACAACCCTATACTGGTCATAGTACAAGACACAGAAAGATGTCCATCTTCCTATATTGGTCAACATGCTTGACACAAGGATGATATCCCTATACTGGTCAAAGTACAAGACACAAGAACATGCTCACTGGATAATTCTCCCTATATTTGTCAAGGTAAAAGACACAGGGATAATATCCCTATACTGGTCAAAGTACAAGCCATAGAGAGAATAAATGTCCAAGATATTGTCTACTATGTCAAACCATTCTTCCTATATTGGTCACATTGACACATGAATAATTTCCCTACACTACTCAAGTGACACAGGAAGAATAACATGATCTAGGCAGATCACTGTTGCCTCTCAGCCAGAGAGGCATTCTCCACAAGTCCCAGCTTAAACACACAAACTTTCCTTTGGGGGGAGGCTTCCTCAGAATATCAGTTGTCTGCTCATTTGTGGAGATGTAATGGAGCTTCACTGCTCCCTTTTGCACCATGTCACGAATATAGTGATACTTGATGCCAATATGCATTGACTTGTCATGGAACATTGGATTCTCTGACAGCTTCACCAATCTCCAAAGCCAAATTGCTTCTTGGGTCACAACATTGGTTGCCAAGTATTCAGCTTCCGCAAACACTGAGTGCCACAGAAGACTATTTTCTGCTTACCCAAGAAACCATTGCAGAGCCTAGACAAAAACATCCACCGGTTGTACTCTTTCCATAGTCAGAATAAGGGAATCCCTGCAATCTGATCTCATTTCCTACAACACATTTTAGACAATGATTAGCAACCTGCTCATCAGCAGTCATGTAGATCATACAAACCAACAAAAATAGTTTTTGAAGCCTAATTGCTTCATAAGTCAGCTATGAAACAAAAACATTCATATTATTCAAGCACACACAGCACACGGAAGTGCTTCTTGCATCTGATCCAAATAGAGTCAGCCGATTCATGCATCAGATAATTTAATGAGCCAATCCGTATGATTTATCAAGTTAGTAGCAAGGTCTTCCAGCTTCTTCAGATTCTCAAGCATGAAGATATCCATGGACTTGTCGTCCATCCAACCAGCTTTCAGCAAGGATGTAACAACCCCTGCTTGATTTTCTATCTAAATAAAAAATAAGACCAAGGTCATGGGACACGTATTCCAAGCTGAATGTTGGGAAAAACATAGCGATGGATATCACTGATGATTAATTTATGTCTATGGAAATTGGCAAGGGCAAAGAGGCATTAATTGGCATTTTATTTATGAAAATTAAGGAAAACAGGAGAAAAGGAAGGTGAAAGGTCACAGATTTGTATGTGAGGAAAAATGAAGAAAATATAGGCCTCAATGGTAAAAAGGCTTATTTGGATCAGTCCACAACCTTTTGTTAGTTTCAGCTTGGAGTTTTCTTCTATTCTCTCACTCTCTCATACTCTTGGAGCACTTTAGCATACATCGAATTTGGAGAAAGAAGGCAAGGGAAAGCGGGAAAGCACAAGGGGACAGCGGAATCAGCAACTACAGCTGGATTGCTTTGCAGCTAATAGGTTGCATGTATGATCTCCTTGTTAAATTATGGATGCATGGTATATGCATATGATTATCTGGTTATGTTCTATCATTGGCATGGAGGATTGCCTGGATTGATAGTGATTTTAGCCTTGCCTTTCCATTTCCTGGATAGCCATGGTGTTGTGGGTTTTTCCATTTGATTGTTTTATGGTTGGTGCTCATAATTCCTTATGGTTGTGGGTTGGAACAAACGCTCTGGAATCCCGAAAACAACTTGGGTTGAGTTACTAGTCGTGGAGCCTAGGTTAGGACAAATGCTTGGGAGCCCTTAGTAAGTTGAATTACTAGAACCTGGAGTCGGGTTGGACAAATGCTCTGGAGCCCTTGAAGGATGTAGGTTGAGTTATAGTTCATGGAGCCCTGGACAACTTGGGCAGAGACCAAACTGGTTGGTGTTAGTGATGTCCGACCGTAAGGTGGAATCACTGGGTGAGGGTTGAGGCGGTTTGGCCTCTGGAAACCCTAGTTTGGTTTTGTTTGGTTTATTCCATGAGATCCCACATTCATGCTTGGAATATGGCGCGGGAGTGATTGGTTGAAACCTGAAAGAGAGATTTGGTTCAACCTAATCTATGGTTGGGTGGTACGTGGAACTCCCTGACTTCGTTGGCTTTTGCATATGATAATAAGAGCTTTTTTCTTATTGTATCTTATGAGTACTTGTACTTGATATTATGTGGCTTTGATGGTTGTTCTATCATGATTATTACTTTGGTTATATGTTGGTTATAGGCACAGTTCCATAACAAGTCCTAGCTATGGCTCTTGATATGTTTTGATTAGTTGATGAATGGCTAATGAATGCATGAGCTAACAAATGTTATTGCAGCTATTATGAAAGGGCATTAGACCTTCTTGGTGATTCTCAGAGAAGTTTCAAACCCATATGTCCAGATATGCATTCATGACCTGTAGATTACTTGTTCACCATATGTTTGACGAAATAACTGTCATGGTTACGCCTGGTTAGGTCAAGTGCTTGATCTAGTTTTGTATGAATGGCTTTGTACTGATGTTATTTTTCATTCTGGAATGTCTCACTGAGTTCTGGCTAGTGGTCTGGAAGCTAGCCTGAAATGGTGGCTCAGAATCTAGGTCCGCACCTTTTGAACTAGAAGCTTTGGGCCATAGTTGCACCCTTACAGGCTTATGCATGTGGCTGGAGGCCCATAACTGCATGGAGGCATTGCCATGCATGCATGCTCTTCGGATCCCCCTCGGGCAGTTCAGAGTTGGATCACATAGGCTTCGGGTAGAGACAGACCACCAGATAGAGAGAGTTGACAGGACTTGCCGGCTATGCCATACACAGGAGGTGGAAAACAAATGGCACTTCATCTTCGGTTGTCCGATCTATTATGAGATCAGGGGTCGCTACCACTGTCTATTCAGAGGACCACATAACCTGTCCAGCTTCTTCAGCTACACAGACCAGAGATGCGTCGCACTTTATATCTAGGAGACTCTTAAGCATCGGGAGCATATCCTCCAGCCTCCCGTCCGACCCAACACTACTCGTCAGATCACCTCTTTCTTCAGCATACTTCCCTCAGCCCGAGGAGTTAAGAGATCAACCAGTGAGAATACCGATCAAGCCGGCTCACACAGATCGACAAATCCTCGTTCAGTTAAGAGGAGAAGCCCCTTGCCTACGTGGGCCCAGCAGCAGAACCGTGCCAGGCATCTCTCCGAGAGGCGGCCCAGGATCGTTAGATCACGGAGACAACACAATGGGAGGCAACCAGCGACCACCGTTTCAAACCAGCAAACCTTACTGAACTACCCACAGTTCTCCTCTCTCGACCTCGGATGTTAGGAGTATCGGACTCCCACATTCGCGTCCCCAGGGTCTTCTTCACCAGTGATCCTACGACATAGTCTAGAGATCAGTCGGCGTGGCCGGGATTGGAGCTCCATACGCTCTTCCCAACCCGCCTCGTTTTTATTTCCTATCTTTCTTTCAGTATTTGTCTTTCTAAGGAGACCGATTGGTTCTCCTACCTGGCACAACCCCTTATGTAACCGACAGTCCCTTTGACCTACTTTGTGGTAATTCGTTGGACATTAATAAAATTATCTTATTTTATCTTATCTTATCTAGCTCAAGGTTTGGGCACTGGGAGTGCTTGTTTTTCCTTTGAGTATCCTGTGAACCCTGTAGGATGTCAAAGTGTGGTTGGTAAGTTCCAGTTGTCAGCCCCACTTTCTTAATTGGATCTAGGAGGTCGGGTCATGTTATAGTAGCTCTTTGTCTCATGTTTACACTGGCAAGCTGGTGAAACTAGGTAAATGTGGGAGGGGTGGTTACAAAGGATTTCACCAAGCTTCATACTTTCAATCTTGGGTGAAAACCAAGATTCTTTAATAAGCTCCCTCTTACACCAGGCATAGAGGACCTCAACTCATAATGATAGCATATAGCAGATTCAAATCAGCGTCATTTTTCAAAACTTCTAGCCATCTTGGAAGTCATAACAGACTTCAATACTTCAACCAAGCTAATTTTGTCTGCTCCCTCTGAGTCCAATGCTCATGAATTACAAGTCTTCTTATCATCTTGTTCTTCCATTGATTGCCATGACCCTGGCAATCTCTATAATGTACTTGCAATCCTTATTAGGAGGCCAAAGAAGAACAAATACAACCAAGCAAGATATATAAAGACAAGAGACTGAAAATAGAAATAATCACGAAAGTACTTATCTCTTAAGAGTATATCAGCGCCCTCTTGATCTTGGTCGTCTTGCATCCAATCAACAAATCCTCCTTATCCATGTCATCATCAACGAGCTAGGTTTTCTTCTTCTTTCAATGAAATCAATCCTAGGGCTTAGTTCACAAGCCTTAGACTTTCTTCTTCTTTAAACCTTATTGTTTAGATATGGTTCACAATTGATTAGCTAGGGTTTTAAGTCCAAACCCTGGATTTGATCATTCTTCAAATTTTGTCTAGGGTGTACAAACACTAGATATACTATATGCATCCTTACATCCTCCATCATATTTAATCTTAGTATCAGTAATAGTACTAGGGTTTTATCCACAAACCCTAGGGGTTTGTTAAGATAGCTAGGGTTTACAAAACCCTAAGAAATCCAAAAAAATTGGATAGTACTTCCAGACTCCAAAACCCTAGCCTTTCAAATGTCCATATGCCATAGAGTCTCAATCTAGTTTAGCCTTTAGGGTGAGGATACGTAGCATTTTATCAACTGCAAAAATTTATCAGAGATTCTCCATGACACCTGAATTTCAAGTAGCAATACAATTTATCATTCTAATAGTAGTTACAAGGCCTTGAGATCAGTGAGTCTACAGTTATATATGGGTTTGTTAAGATAGCTAGGGTTTACAAAACCCTAAGAAATCCAAAAAATTTGGATAGTACTTCCAAATTCCAAAACCCCAGCCTTTCAAATGTCCATATGCCATAGAGTCTCAATCTAGTTTAGCCTTTAGGGTGAGGATATGTAGCATTTTATCAACTGCAACAATTTACCAAAGATTCTCCATGACACCTAAATTTCAAGTAGCAATACAATTTATCATTTTGATAGTAGTTACAAGGCCTTGAGATCAGTGAGTCTACAGTTATATATCATCATCGAGACATAACAGTGTTGCGAATATCGCGATTTTCGAAATGGCGATTGAATCGCAGATTTTTTTGCCTTGAAAAATCGCGATTTTATCACAATTGTTTCAAAAAAATCGTGATCCGACCTGAAATAATCGTCGGGTCGAGTGACAGTGAGTTTTAAAAGGCTTTTTTTGGGTTTTTTTATTCATTTTGCAAACAGAGGGCAAGGTTCAGAGCTAAGGAGGAGGAGAACTCATCTACAAGGGGAAGAGAGGAGAAAAGTGAAGGAATTTAGCATCCCAACCAAAAGAAAATCGATTTTGGACCAAGTTTCTTCAGCGGGACGTGATTTTCAGATATGGGCGTCAAATTTGGCCATATTTTTTTTTATTTATTCCTTGTTTTTCCTTGGGCTTCAGTCACCCATATATTTGCCATGATTTTTGCTTGGATTTAAGTGTTTTTTTTTGTCATTTTTGTTGCATTTAGGAGAGCGTTTTTTTGGTCAAAAATGAAAACTCCTAATTATTAGTTTTATTTGCTTAAATTCTTCTTGTGCCCTAGTATTTTTCCATGATTTTTGCTTGGATTTGAATGTATTTTTTTTGCCATTATTGTTGCATTCAGTTGAGGAGTTTTTTCGGTCAATAATTCAAAATGTTGTATGTTTAATGTTAATTTCATTTGTTTAACTTGCAATTTTTTCTTGTACCCTAGGTTCAAACTTCAATCTTACATTAAAACGCATGAGTTCAACAAAGTTACAAACATGCCAAGGAAATCGGTCCCTATGTGGGACTTTGGTGAACATGATGGGGGGTTTGACAGATCAAATTCGACTTGAAAGTTATGCGGGCACCATATGACAAGGGGAGTATACCGATTGAAATACCACCTTGCACAAATTCCTGGACATGAAGTAGGGCTTTGCACAAAAACAAATCTAGAAATCATCCTCAGAGCCCTTAAATCATTGGAAGAAATAGAGACAACCAAAGTGACCAAAGCAACTCTGAAGAGTCAGATGGCAAGGGGTGGAGTGTTGGGATTGGGAGGTGATTGTGAGAGTGGTACTGGTTCTTCTTCAGCATCAGTGTCTGTGGTCAACCCCACAGCTGCTTCATCATTTTTTGTTCCTAGAATCACACCTCGTGCACAACCATCTACCACAACAACTCTTAAAAAAAGGGAGAAGCAAGAAGTTGGCAAGTTGTTGGGCAGGTGTCTTCTTTGGAGTGATGTTCCTTTCAGCATTGCCAGGAACAATCCATTTTTCCAGCTCGCAATTGATGTTATTGCTATTGTTGGCCCCGGGTACAAAGCCCCTTCCTATGATGATTTTAGAGGGTGTATTCTTTAGAATGAAAAGGTCAAATGCTAAGGGATTGGAGGACTTTAGGGGCTCATGGGAACACAAAGGATGATCTGTGATGTCAGATGGTTGGACCGATCAAAAGGGTAGAACCTTTGTTAACTTATTGGTTAATTGTCCCAAGGGGGCAATGTTTATGAAATATGTTGATGCATTTGTACATATCAAAGATGCACGATTATTATATACTTTGTTGGACGTGTTCATTCAAGAGGTGGGTCCACAACATGTTGCCCAAGTCATAACGGACAATGCTACAAATTATGTTGTTGTTGGCAGGATGCTTACGGAGAGGCATCCTAACTTATTTTGGACACCTTGTGTTGCACATTGCATTGACTTGATGTTGGAGAACATAGGAAATATTCTTTTTGTTATGGATATTATTGAATCATCAAAAAACATTACAAAATTTATATATAATCATGCATATGTGCTTCATTTGATGAGAACATTCACCAACAACAAGGAAATGGTGTGTCCTGTCATTACACGGTTTCCAACTAGCTTCATAACACTTCAATCCCTCTTGAATTCTATGTGGGATGTGAAGAGAATGTTTCTTTCAGAGGAGTGGTGTGCTTTATCATATAGTCACAAACTAAAGGGAGAGGCCATATGCAAGCTAGTTTCTTACCAGGAAAGCTTCTAGGCAAGAGTGCAAGAGGTGTGAAGCATTACTGAACCTTGGAAGGTTCTTTGATTAGTTGATAGAGACAAGCCCGCAATGGGCTACTTGTATGAGGCCATGGATAGGGCCAAAAAATCCATTCACAGTTATTATGATGATAAGGGGGATGAGGGATTTGAGAAACAACAACTGATATGGGAAGCAATTGATGAGTGATGGAACAATACACTCCATCGTCCCATTCATATTATAGGGATCTACTTGAAACCCACATTTTCTTACTCTTGTGGGTTTTTTATTTGATGCTGAGGTCATGAATGGATTCTTCATTTGTGTTCAGAAGATGGTGCCATCTCCAGCAAAATGTGCAAAAATATCCAAAGAAATGGAGAAATAAAAGATGGCAGGTGGCACATTTAGCTTTGACATGGCTATTGTGGATAGGAAGACTAAAATGCCGAGTAAGCTTTAGTTTGTTTCAAATTTCATTGTCTCTTCATACTTTGCTTCAATTTTCAAATTTCAATTTTTTTCTTATGTTTATCTTATTTGTTGTAGATGCATGTGGAGAAGCTATGGTGGCAGAGTACCCAATCTCCAAAGGCTTGCCATTCGAGTGCTCAGCCAAACATGTAGCTCCTCTAGATGCAAGCACAACTAAAGTGTATTTGAAAAGAAACACACCAAGAAGCGCAACAGTTTAAAAAATTTCCAATTAACTTTTTGAATTCATTAAATAATAAACAATATAATTTATTATTTTAAATGTTTATAATTTATCAATTTATGACCCTTGTACAAGTTGGAGTCTCGGCGCCTTAATGACATGGTCTACGTCTACTACAATCTTCGATTATGGGTGAGGCAACTTGAGAGAACACCTGATGTGGAGGCCATCTCATTGAATGGGATTGACACCACTGTTGCATGGAAGGTTGAGGCCTAGAGGCCTATCATAGAGTCAGCCCTTGATTGGTTAGAGGAGGAGGTAGTGGAGGGAGTAGCAACTGTGGAGGAGAAAGAGTAGGAGGAGTAACAGGAGGAGGAGGTGACACCACCTACCATGGTCACCAGTAGAGGATGTGGTCTACCTCCTATAGCTTCTAGCTCTTCAGCTTCTAGAGCACAGCAGAGTCCACTGCCAGCCCCAAGGCCTTCTTCATTTAGAGGGAAAGTTGTTATATTTTCTCGCAAGAGGGGCAGAGGAAATCAATAGTACTAGTTACTTGGTTCATTTCATTGTTCATTATATTATGACTCATGATATGAGATACATTATTATATTTTTTGTTGAAATTTTGAGGCTGAGTCAGGACTCAAGACTCAACATTCAAGACATGATTCATTGTTATGTGTTATGTAGCACTAGACATATTACACATCTTATATATTAGTTCTCTTTTCATATCTATGTGTCAATGCATTTATTTTATGTTGTGGATGCTCTAGATATTAAAAAAATTGAAAACAATGGCCAATTTTTACTGATCTTTTCTTGATTTTTACAATTTTTTTCCGATTTTGGACCATTGTCTATTTAATCCCGATCGCGATTATCACAAGACTGGGACATAATCTTATATTAATGCAAGTCTTCATGAGGCCTTTCTTATTCTGTTGTCACAACTTATTACAGTTCATATGACTTCTATAAGAACTTCTCCTTTTCATAGCTCAAGGTTTTGCAAGATACAAATGCAACATTATCAGATCAATTTTCATAAGATTTGTTTCAAACCTTCATATCTTGCTACAAGATAAGTCATCAAGTCATCATCCAGGGTGTTTCTTGCAAGACTGAGCTTATGAAATTGATTTTGGTCCTCCACAAGTTTAAATCCTTGATCTTTAAGACATACTAGATATAATGCTAATGTTGGCCACATTCATTGTATTGTATTTACATATACAACAATTTTTACCTCAGAATCAAATTATTCCTTGGATGTAATTCCCAGTAGATCATGATTGGACCTACCAATAGAAGGCTCAGACTAGATTACTAGATGGGTTTCTTTAGGGAAAAATTATGATCCCAACACAGAGGAATACTTGATAATTTGATCAATACTACAGAGATCACTTGGATCAATACTGCACTAAAATATAGTACTTGCACAAAGTCAACATATAGAGGGCTTTCAATTAGATGATCTTTATACAGAGATATAGATCACTGGAGAGCTCGGGCTTACAGATGCTCATATTTGGACTTAACATGATCTTGACATGTAGATGCTAGCCCGGTTTCAGAGATGTCATGTTTGCTTCCATAGAGAGAGAAATTATGGACTCAAATCACATCATGTCATGGACCATGCTTCAGAGATATCAATACGGAATTTCAATCCACAGAATTTGATCAATACCTCATGGACCATACAGAGGACCTTTGATATCCCCTGTAGCTTGAATATATGCCCAGAAATTTGATCAAATATAAACATTTATTGGGATCAAATTTTTTATCATACCTTAGTGAAGAGAGCTTGGATCTCCTTCTCCATAACTTGGATTAAGCTTCGGATCTTTCTCGCAGACCATTGATCTTTTCTTGGAACATGGATCAACAAGCTTAGATTCACAAAGAGGTACGAACTTATCACTATCTTCTTCATTCCACAGAATAAAGATATCTTGGCCTTTATTCCAGAGAGATCATACACAGAGGAGACTTATCATAGATCTCAAAGGCTCAGATGCTTGTTGAACAATATACAATCCAAATGCCACATAGATTTGGATTCATCCCAAGAATTCTCATCCAAGTTACACAAAGCACCGAAATGTTTCGAAGTTTCCGAAACAGATATGTTTGGAAACGTCACCTCCCAAAAATGGAAACGTCGACCAAAACGTCAAACACACACATATCTGTGTATGTGTGTGTGTGTGTGTGTACAGAGAGAGAGAGAGAGAGAGAGAGAGAGAGAGAGAGAAATAAGAGTATAACACATTATCTTGCAAGAAAGAAGGGAATAAGACCCATAGATGACAATATATATATATATA
>APFE031320453.1:86983-155806 GCA_000404065.3 Pinus taeda | reverse complement strand
ACACATTATCTTGCAAGAAAGAAGGGAATTCAGTCAAGTTTCAGAGTTTCGGGTACGGGTATAGCACGAAACGTCAGGTTCCTCGAAGTTTCGTGCAACATAGATTCTCATTATAGATCATATTAAACTGCAGGAATAACACAGATCCCAGTACTAAGAACAAAATTCGGACTTCCTCCAGAAGCTGATATCAGGAGGAATATATAGGCCTCACAACTTAGAGTCCGTTAATTTGGATGTCATAGAGTAGGTTCACACTTGACATTGTTCGGCAATGGTTATAACCATAATAGGTTTTGAACTTATCACAAAGGCAATCTTACAAAGGAGGCTTGAGCTACCACAGATCCATAAATCCAAATCATGCCTCACAACTTAATACAGATACCTTAGCATTCTCCCATAGATTCTCCATTAAGCATAGGTAGAGTGCTCTTGAGAACCTTCGAATTTCTGAGATAATATGTCACAAAGATCCTCGAATGCCATAGTGATAGAAGCCTTACAAAATTCAAAAAACATATGCCTTACATAATTCAGAAGTCATAGAGATGCTAGATAACAGAATCATTGATCTTGGACTATGGCTTCTGAGATTCGGTCAAAAGAATTCTAAAAATTTGATCCAAGAAGGAGAAGGTATCTTTTGATCATACTTCCACTGTGATCAACAAATTTCTAGCTTCACATAGCTTTCATGCCATGTTGATAAACCATTTCTAATCTATAGATAATTACTTGTGATATTATTTATCATTATTTTATTCAATTTTCATCAAGCAATTATACATCAGAAATTCAGCCAATACTAGTGATAAGAAGGCAGAGATCACAGTGCACAATAACAAGAGACACCAGTGTTTAGGTCAAAGACCAGGGAAAAAGCCCACAAGAAGGAAAACCCAATCAAGCTTTTCCTTAGAGAGATCCTTCAACAAGACATAAAGACATAGATAATACTGGCCACAAGATGGCTTCCACAAGTGCTAAGTCTCCAATGCAAATGTATCAAATGCAATATCAACGAGTAGTCCAACAAGATCAACTCCAAGAGGTTGATCCTCCTACAATACCACAGTAACCATGCTTAGATAACACCTTCCTTAGGCTTGGACTTCAGATAGAAGTCTTGGATCTCAGACAAGAGATGGATCTGAGGTGACCTCAGTCCTCGGCCCAATATATATACCTCGGACCAATATATATATACCTAAATCACATAATGGAAGGCTCAGACTTCCTCTAGGACTTAGCCTAGATCAACAATCTCAAACATGGACAGACCTTCTCGGACTACAAGAGGCTTGATGTAATCTCCTAGATCTCAGCCTAGTAGCAAACAATAATCTCGGACAAGGTAATGTTCTCCAACCTTATATAGTACCCCAGTGACTCGGACAAGGGGCAGACCTCAAAGCCTCAAAACTTCAAACTTCGTACCTACTGCAATAGCACAAAACTTGAACTTCGGACCTCAATAGTAGCCACAGAACGTAGACATCAATTCGGACCAGATCAGACTTTAGGAGAGATAGAGAATGAATATATTTTTCACTTGTTTAGCCATGGACTTCTTCCTTGTATCCCTTTGCATAGGAGAACAGAACTGATGAATGTGTATGATTGAATTACTTGGCAAGGAGGACGAATGGAGCTCTTTATATAACCTTCATGGGATCCGAATAGGTGCCTTTCTAGGGCAAGCCGACTTGATCATCTAGAAGGGTCAACTTAGCACTTATAAAGTCATTTGTAATTACAAATAAAATGATATTTTTTCTTTTTTACAAAAATACATTTTTTTGACCAAATCAAAAGCATGAAGAACATGCTAGAAACAATAACAATAATTTTGTTTTTCTAAAGTACGAAAAATAATTTTTATGAAGACCGACCATATGTACAATTTCAACACTTTGAGCCCGTCAAGATTTGCTTCTCTCCATACCATAAATCTCAAATTACTTCTTGGTTACTTTTTGGGTTTATCATCGAATATCAAGGCACTAGGCTTGAGATTAGACCACTGTCTCAACAGTGGTCATTCTTAATCTAAGAGGAACAAGCTTGCTTGTTCCCTTTGATCAAGATTTAAAATAATTCTATCTTGCTTAAGTCTGCTCTCATTTTTCACTAGATGTTCTTAAATTATTCTAGACTCTTATTGCTTCATGTGCAAGTTCATTTAAGCTCACTGATAAACAAAGTTTCACTGTTCTCTTGGCAGAAGATTGGAGGTTGCCATTAATATTCCAACAATCCGATTTGGTTGGAGCTAGGGGACAGAACGTTGAGGCTGCCCATTGGGCAGACTTTAAGCCTCTTTTGAGGCAGTCACAAAGAGCAGCAGGGGGCGTGTTAATAGTCTTCAAAAGTACCTTTGAAGCAGACCCCAATTATTCCTTAAAGTTGACTTTCGTTCCAGCCTCCTCGAGCAGACTTTACTACATCTCAAAGATTAATTTTCCTTGCAGCCTGTGGGCAGACTTTGCATCATTTAAAGACTGATTTGTAGCGCCTTTGGGATGGATTTGTAATGCCTCTTTAAGAGGTTCACAAAAGTTTTGGTGGAAGAATTTACCTTTTGAAATTATCCAAAACTGTCTTGTAACCTTTTTCCTAATTGTATTTGATTTTTCAATTCATTGGATTTCTCAAAGATTAATTTTCCTTGCAGCCTGTGGGCAGACTTTGCATCATTTAAAGACTGATTTTTAGAACCTTTGGGATGGATTTGTAGTGCCTCTTTAAGAGGTTCACATAAGTTTTGGTGGAAGAATTTACCTTTTGAAATTATCCAAAACTGTCTTGTAACCTTTTTCCTAATTGTATTTGATTTTTCAATACATTGGATTTCTCAAAGACTAATCTTCCTTGCAGCCTGTGGGCAGACTTTGCATCATTTAAAGACTGATTTTTAGCACCTTTGGGATGGATTTGCAATGCCTCTTTAAGAGGTTCACATAAGTTTTGGTGGAAGAATTTACCTTTTGAAATTATCCAAAACTGTCTTGTAACCTTTTTCCTAATTGTATTTGATTTTTCAATTCATTGGATTTCTCAAAGACTAATTTTCCTTGCAGCCTGTGGGCAGACTTTGCATCACTTAAAGACTGATTTTTAGCACCTTTGGGATGGATTTGTAATGCCTCTTTAAGAGGTTCACATAAGTTTTGGTGGAAGAATTTACCTTTTGAAATTATCAAAACTGTCTTGTAACCTTTTTCCTAATTGTATTTGATTTTTCAATTCATTGGATTTCTCTTTAAAGAGATAGCTATTCATAGCCTCCTCTTTGTACTTACTAAGCATTTGGAGAAGGCATTTTATCCTTGAAAAGGATTTCATTGTAAGTCTTTCTCCAATTCCATTCCTCTATCCTTCATTCAACAAGAGGGATCTAACTTTAATAAAAGATTAACATTTCTTTTGGGAGCTTGGGGATTTTCCCCTTGGCATCCCATTTTCCCAATTGGGGAAGGTGTCCTTTTGAATGATTGCTTGAGTGGCTAGTTTGTTTCTTTGCTTTCAT
Source organism: Pinus taeda (assembly GCA_000404065.3). NCBI lineage: Eukaryota > Viridiplantae > Streptophyta > Pinopsida > Pinales > Pinaceae > Pinus > Pinus taeda. Next base: position 152,274 of record APFE031320453.1, on the reverse strand, counting down.
GCATCTTTAGTTTCTCTAGATTTTACATGTTATGCAAATTGAATGTGTTGAATGATCTTCCTTAATTTCACTTGCTTAATCTATTTGTCTCATTCATCTTGCAATTGCTTTCTTCCTTAAGTTAAAAGATTCACTTGCTTCTACATCATTTTGGCAAACTCATTTGGTTCAATTGCTACAATTTCATTAGCTAGTTCTATTTTCAATTTTGTCATTTATTTTGCAAGTAAGTCTCTCTTTCATAGCAATCATTGCACTAACAAATCTACCTCCAACATAAGTTGGATGAAGTAGACAGTAGGGAACCTCCACCCATATTGACTCCTCACTCTAAGATTAGGGCCTCAAAAAGAGCGAGGTCTGGGGAACGGAGTTCTTTGAAATTTGCCTTAAAACTTAGGTAACTTAAAATAAACGAAGATAACTCCCATTACATTACAAATTAGGTACACCATCAAGTAACATCGTCATTTTAGTTTGTGCTTTATGTACTTACATTTGGAATTTGTTTCTTATCTTGGATATTACTTACTTTAAAGCATTCATCACTTAATCATTTTTTCAAGTTGATGAGCACTTGTACCACTCGCTAAAGATATTACTTGTCATCATTAATTCTGGAAGCATCTATCTTGTGGCATCTTATTTTCTTTCCAAGTTGTGTTAAAAAATTATATTTATTACTTGGAATATCATTAGCAAGTATCTTACTTAGGTACTGGTGTTATTTTTCTATATTTGTGGATGCATGTGCTCATTGAGCATGCACTTGTAATTGATAATACATTTGAAAGCATATAATTGAAATATCTTGTATTAACTCCTAGAAACTAACTTGCTAGCCTTGAGCTATCTTATCCTTAGACATCTTTTCGGGTCCACCCCCCTTGGCTTCACTAGAAGTAAGCCTAGACGAAGCAGTTGAGAATTGAGTGACAACCTCAACTTGAAACTTGCCCCCAAGGCCACAACAAGTGGAGTTAATGACTTTCTCCACGATAATATCTCTTTAATCTCTCCTAACAACATGTATGTGAGAGGTGAAGAGCATGTTCCGTTCAGATGAGTTGCATGATTTATTAGTGAACACTAAACTGGTGGGGGAAGCCATATGCAAGCTAATGGCATACCAAGAGAGTTTCTAGGTGGGAGTGGAGGAACTGTGTGCCATCAGTAAGCCTTTGGTAAATATCCTTTGGTTGGTTCATGGAAACAAACACGCAATCAACTACTTGTATGAGGACGTGGATAAGGCCAGAAAATCCATCCATCCCTATTATGAGGACAAGGGAAATGAGAGATATGATAAATGATTATTGATATGAAGGGTGATTGATGAGGCACTCCATCGCCCCATTCATGCTGCAAGGATCTACCTCAACCCACGTTCTCTTACTCCTGCAGTTTTAGATTTGATGTTGAGATTATGGATGGATTCCTCACTTGCTAAGTCCACAAGAACACATAGAGATCTCTAAAGAAATGGAGATATATAGGATGGTCACAGCGACATTTGACTTTGACATGTTTCCTCAGGATAGGAAGACCTAAATGCCAGGTAAGCATCATTTTGTCTCAAATTTCAATATCTCTTATTCCTTTGTTTCAAATTTCAATGTTTTTTCTTATGTCTCTTATTTGTTGTAAGTGCTTGGTGGACAAACTATGGCTCAAGAATACCCAATTTACAAAAACTTGCCAATTGTTGAGAAATCTAGGGGCAACAAGGTAGGTGATTTCTCTTCTTGATAATTGCATGTGATGTGTTTTTACTTCACTTAGTTAGCTTCTTCTTTCACTTATTATTATTAGTGTTCTCTTTCATCAAACAGTTACCAAAGCATAAAGGACAATGAGACAATAGGACAAAGTATGTAGGCTATCAGCCAGGGCCAAAACCTCTCCAACTGAGAGGAAAAGAATTCTTCTTCTTATAGACTCTTCAATTGACCAATTCCAAGACCTAAACCCTTGACCAAGATCCTCCAAGACTAATTCAAACCTTTCTAGCAACTTCTACAAATTCTGACTTCCAACAGCTTCTTTTGCAACTTCGACCTATCCAACAACTTCTTCTGCAACTTTGACCTCCCCAGCAGATTCTTTTGCAACTTCGACCTTCGCAGCAAATTTTTCTGCAACTTCAATCTAACTAGAAAAATCTTTTGCAAAAACCCTAGATCTTGTTCCTTTCTCCTTCGCTTGGGTAGATTCTCTCTCCTAGAGAATTCAGCTTCCAAAATAGCTCCTTTTGATGACCTAACTTCACTTCTGCAACTCGGCTTTTCTGTAGCAGCAAGAAGCCTAAATTTCTTCACATGTGGAGAGAATTAGCCCAGAAACAATCCCAAAAACTCGACTTTCTTTTCCTCCTTCGTTTTCTTCTTCTTCGCACACCTTTTCTCTCTTGGGATCGAACTTGAGTGTGAGTGTTGTGTATCTCCAAGTGAGGTCGAGGTCTCCTTTATATAGACTTTTCATTGGGTCGAATTGCTCCTTTAGGTTGACTTGTCCATGTGTGTAGGTCGACTTGATCTTTGCATTATGACTTGGTCTTGGAGGGTTCTTTGACTTGACTTTGACTTAAATTCTTTTTACAATATGTAATATGCCCAAATGGGTCTTTCTTACATGATGACTCATAAGCCCTAGAAGCTCTGAATGGGAGCTTGACCTATAGAACTAAATTTCCTTGAGCATGAAACCCATGCCTCGAGAACAACAATAACAAATTTATTTTTCTTATTAAATCAAATACATAAAATCATGATTACATATGTCATTATAAAGACCGAACCTAGTTACATATTTCAACACCAATTAGGTCATTATCCAAACATGTGGCTCTCAAGGTGTGAGGGCAACTAGAGTGTGTTTGAAAAAATACACACCAAGAAAATGCAACAAGTTAAAAAAAACTGTATTGGATTTCGAATTCATTATAAATTATAATTTTATGCTCATTTCCCTCTAAATCTTGTATTATAATTTATAATTTATGACCCATATACAATTTGGAATCCCAATGCCTTAACAACATTGTTTATTTCTACTACAACCTCCAATTGTAGGTGAGACAGCTTTAGAAAACACCTGACATGGAGGCCATTTCGTTGGATGGGATTGACCCCACTACTCATGGAGGAGTGAGACTTAGATGCCTATCATGGACACAAAACCTAATTGGTTACAAGAGGCATACGAGGTTGCAAGGGAGAGAATGGTAGAGGAGAATGTTCCAAAGTAGACATCTTTACAAGAGATGGCTATTGACACTAGGAGTGCACCACCATCTTCACAAACTTGGACACAGCAAGTTGCACTTAGTCATAGCACTTGTAGAAGATGTCAAAGTCTAACTTCTCCTACTTCTTCTAGAGGGCATTAGAGTCTAGCGCCAACCCTAAGGCCCTCTTCATCTAGAGGAAGAGCCATTACCAAAGCTATTTCCTTTGCCTGTAAAAGGGGTAGAGGGGATCACTAGTTTAGCCCCAGTAAACTGCCATCACTAGAGTTTGCCCCAGTAAACTTAAGGCAGAAGATCCAAGTTGATAAAACTCCCTACGCATTTGCTAAATAAGAAGTTTCTTTAAGAAACAAGTTGCACGGCCTTTGATATTATGTTGTGACCTCAAAGGACTAGATACCAGTTATTTTTTTGTTATTCTATGATCCAAGCTTAAGAGTGGCATTTATGTTTGTGGTGACATTGTTTCCGGCTCTTTGAATTTGAGAGGATTCTTCAAACAATAATGGAATTATCCTTCTCTTGAGTGGATTTCCCTCTTATCATTGGGCACATTTAATTTTGAAGAATATTTCATTGCTAGCTATCTACCTTTACAAGTACATTTTTGGTCATTTGCTAACTTGAGTTGTTTCTAATTCTATCTATTATTGAAAGCACAGTCACAATCAGCAAAACCACTCTTACTAACATTCAAACATGTCTACAAAATGCACACGAAAAGATCGAGTTTCTACAACTCGAATCTCACCTACATCAAGATGAGTTACAACAGACAAGACATCATTCTAAACTTGTTTTTGTTCAGAACAATCACCTCTTTGAGTCTGAAGTTGACTCCCATCAGCAGCTAGAAACTAACCAGGTCACTAAGCCCATCTCAGGAGCAAACTTGCATAAAGATGCAGAAGTTCAGGTGGCACTTCCAAGCCCATCGTCAGACCTTGGGAAGAGCTTGTCAGCAACAAGCATAGAACCGGTCTTGGATATGACAAGGATGTGTCCTTTCATATTCCAGATTACTCAAATCCCATCAAATTTCAAAGTACTAAATTTCTTCAGGACAACTCATCTTCACCTGCTCCTCGTCCACAACCACAGATTGTCAAATGCCAACACTGTAATCGAGTTGGTCATGTGAAAGATCATTGCTTTGATCTTCACCTATGTGAGCATTGTCATAAAAATACTCATCATTCAAACAGATGCTTCAAAAACAAGCCTCCTGCAAGAACACAGATTCACCTTGGATGGATCGCTTCTTGGCAATGGGCTTCAACATCCAAGAAGATATTTCGGTCATACGACAAAATTTGTTCTCGAGTATTGACCCATCTTGCAGTTGAGATTTCTTCATCCTCTCACCTTGTATCTGACAGGGGAGAATTGATGGTCATCTACAAACTTCAAAGATACATCAAGCGAGCCTGAGCCACAGCCTAAGCTTGCAACCTAGGCCTAGAGCCAAAGTCAGCCATACCCAGATTTAGAGTTGTAGCCAGAGACAAAGAAATGCCTCATGAACATGCCTTTGGTTGGTGGCCTTCCTTAAACTGCCACAGGTTGAGACCTCAATGGTCTCCTTTTTCAGAACATTAGGGAGCACTTCCTTTAGCAGAGGACTTCAACTTCTAGCCAGATTTGGAATTGTTCCAGAAACAACAAGTGTTCCAGATTGAAACCTCAATGGTCTCCCTTTTTAGAACATTAGGGAGCACTTCCTCTAGCAGAAGACTTCAACTTCTAGTGAGATTTGGAACTGTTCCAGAAACTGCACTAAGTGTTCCAGTGTTGGTGGTCATCCTTAAACCACCACCGGTTGAGACCTCGAGTTCTCCCACCTTATACCATCATTTCAGAGAGCATAATCAGCCAGTTTCTGCCATGCATTTTTTGTAGTTCATCTCTCTTCATGGACTCATATACACCCCTTCGAATTAATGGGGGAATGTTGGACACCTAATCTGCTAAGAGTTATGGTGTGGAATATGAACAGTCATTGGAGTCCAAGAGGCCACTTGGAATATGAAAAACATGGGTCATAAGATAATGTATTAATATGTAAATCTTGAGAATAGAATGCATTTCATGAGTTATCATAATTTTTCCTGTCATTTCCTATGAGTTTAACAACCTGATTTCATTGTAGATTAATCATGATGATGAGATACATTTCTTATATCTTTTGAAGATATTGTGAAACTTAGGAGATACAACTCAAGACATGAGTGAGTATTGAAATGCGATGTATCACTAGAAATCTTATACATCTTATATATTAGTTGTCTTTTCATATTTGCAATATATTTTTGATGTTGTGTTCCTTTAGATGTTCAAAATTTTGAAAAGCCAAAAAAAATGTATTATTTTAATTTGCAAAATTTTCCCTGATGTTACTGATTAACTGTTTTCCTGAGCTCGGAAATTTATTCAATGACACAATGTTTGCAACATCAACTGAAAAATGGGAAAATTTGTACCATCATAAATACTACAATACATGTGTCATGTTTATGTGCTTGAATGCAGAGTTAAGAGTGAAATATTTTCTCATGTTGACCACATGATAGCAACATTTACAAAGAAATCTCAAATGAATTTCTAACAATGCAAAGATTCCTTGAGCTCTGTCTTAACATCATGGTGTATTCAGTGACAATTTACAGGGCATGCAACATATGTAGACAATGGTAGAGGGTACATGCATGTCTCCAGAATGCATGTGCCAACCTTAGACAATTGTAGAGTATCAATTGAGGAGTTTGAATTTGTTTTGGTGCATGCGCAAGGAGTGGTTGTGCAAGTTATATGTGCATGCGATATATATATTCCAATCCTGTGCGTAAAGTGTGTCAGTCAAAGAAAGGTTTGTCTGCAACAGATTTCACTCTTGCAACAGTAATGACATATTCAGGTTTGAAGCAGTAGATGTGAAGCTTGGCTTCTAAACAGAGGCCAGATCAAAGTTGGTATGTATTTTGTGCCAGTACCTTAATGAAAGGAAGTAATGAACGTATGAGGGTGTTTTATTGAATCAGAATAACAGTGACAGAGTAGAAGCATTGTAGTATCATGATCCCACTATCTTGACAGAACAGATGTAACCTAGCGATTGAGCTAGAATCTTATGATGAGGTTGTCTGTTTCTCCTAAGCATTGACAGCATGTAGGGTTTGGAAACTGATGTACTTAAGAGTCCTGGCTATATCTTCAGAGTTTGGGCAGTTGTCTAGTTGATGACTTCCCCAATCCATTTTTTCAGGCTACACCAGACAATTAAAAAATAACTTAAACAAAGGAATAACCATATATTCAGTGAAGTATATTTAGAGATATTTAATTGGAAAAACAAAATCCCAAAAATCTTCCTTGACTAACCTGCTGCTTTGTAAATTCCTTGGGAGTCTAGTCTTATTGGAGGACCGTTTCTTGAAAATGGGATATCTGGTACGATGGGATATGTCCATCGATCAAGAATATCTTTGCTTACAGCATCATAACTTCTAAAATTGTCAATTCGTGCAGCATACTCTGAATGAATCTCGTATGTGAAGATTTTATAACCCATAACCTGGATGCAGAACCAATCCAAAGTTTAAAAATACATTTTAAGTAAAATTTGCAAAGCGAACAAATGAATTGCACGACAATTGCCAGCTCTTAGAAAGTAAAAGGGAGAGAGAGCAAAAGATAATGTTGGAACATGTATTATCTACAGCTACAATTGCTTATGTTGCAAGCAAAATCAGACTTTCTGAGTTTGTATTCATTTGAACGAGAGAATTTATGTGCTGTGAATTGATCAGTTAGAATAATAGATAGAAAGAGAATATAGACTTGTTCTATACAAGGGTTATGTAGTAAAATTATCAACATATAAAGCCGATAGAGTGCAACAAAAGTTTTCTAAGTGTTTAAAGGCCATGACTCCATGAAAACTTTAAATATGGCAATCGACAATAGAAAATTAAGGTAATTATATTCTTGGTAAACAGAGAACAAAAGCTACAACACAAATCTGATATATGTTGAATCAATCAAAAATTAGAAACTGTACCATATAAAAACCCAGATGACCTGAAACTAAAACATGTTTCCAAATTGAGACACCAACATAAAATTTTCCATCTCAGGGGAAAAAATATTTTAGAACCAAATGCAAACTGACCAGTACAAAGCACAGTCCCCTGAAATATAAACAGGATATAAAACTTCAAACGAGTAAAACATATTTTATCCTGTGAGAAACACAAATTTCTGTTGAAAACATATTTAGCATCCTTGAAGCAGGAAACTCTGTTTCAAGCAACTAAAAGGTCGACTCGTTCTAAAAAAGGCTTATGCAACAAAATTATCAATATATAAAGCTGATAGAATGCAACAAAAGTTTGCTTAAGCATTTGAAGGCCATGACTCCATGAAAAATTTGAATATGACAGTCAACAATAGTAAGTCAAGCTGATTATACTCTTGGTAAAGAAAGAACAAAAACTACTACACAAATTTGATACAAGTTGTCTCAATCAAAAATTATAAACTGTACTGTATACAACCAAGATGACCTTAAACTAAAATGTGCATTCTAAGTTAAGATATGAACAAAAAAATTCATCTGAGAAGAAAAACATATTTTAGAAAAAAGTGCAAACTGAAAAGCATGAAGCACAGTCCCCTGAAATATAAACAGGATACAAAAACTGCAAATGAGCAAAACATATTTTATCCTGTGAAAAACAGAAATTTCTGTTGAAAACATATTTGGCATCCATGAAGCAGGAAACCATGTTTCAAGCAACTCCCCAATTTTATTATTTCAGAATTCTTTCATGCCTCCCAAAGCTATCACCATTAATATTTTCGGACAACATAGGATATAGATACTGCTGTGACCTTCGAAGATTGAATTGCTTTTTATGCATACCAAGTGTATAGTACAGCTCAACAGCCAAAGCATTTGCCAAAAGAGGTTTAGCTTACATACTTCATCACTAAGCAATCCTTTAACAAAGTCACGCCTGAGTTGTTGATAGTCAAAATTATCGGTAAAGAGAAGGAGCACTTCTGGAGAGCAGATATCAATGAAGCAATCCTGAACAATATTGTCAAAAGTTAGAATTCATTGTGACTTTATCAAACTCTCCCAAATTCTTCCTAACAGCTCACATTTTTTACTGGTATACTTATTATAGCTTATAGCTATTTAAGGTAACAGAAACAATTTTAATAACAAAATGTCAAAAGTCCAATAAACAACCACATAGATTAACTCATTATCGAAATCTTGGTGCATCAAGATTCAAAACTATCAAAGATCATTCAACTTAATACATTAGTCAGATATTGAATGAACTCTTCTGATATACGCATATTCATTCCTTTGGGAAAGTGAAACGAACTAGTGTCCAGTTAAAAAAATTGAAAAAAAAAAATTCCCTTCCATCAAATGCTAAAGATCTAAAATTTTGGAAGATCTTAAAGCAAGGAAGAGGTAGAACATACCTCACATGCTGGTCAATGTGTTAACCCCAGAATATATAACAGAATTCTTAATATTCAAAAAAAAAAGCAATTGTCTATACAAGATAAGAATAATTTACATCAGAATACATAAGCAATAATGACATAAATAAAGCATTTTGCCAGAAGCAGTTATACAAAACTGAAATAATAAAATGAATCAAATACAACTTCCAAATCTAGTCATTAAAAGTAATTATAAGTAAATTATTGCATTGACCATAGCTGCACAATTATAGTCCTCCCTGGAATCAAGGAAATGTATAATAGTAAGCTTCAAACAAAATTAGAGAAAGTACCTGACGGTCGTTATACAGCTGGACAGCTGACCTATCTGTGACAATTGATTGATCAAGAATTATATTCCCTGAACACTGGTGTGCTTTACCATAATCTTTCTTGTCTTCATAACATAGAAGTTGTTTGGTTTCCGGATCAACTCCTAACAACAGCTCCTCATTTCCAAACCGATTTTGATGAGTAACAGAAGAAGGCTTTGTGTGCTTAACCACCATGGTCATTACTGAAAGCTTGTCCTTTCTCCTCCTCTCCTTGTGTTCTTGCAGAACTTGCCTCAATGACATATTACTCACAGTGTCACCACTAACAAGCACAAAATCACCTCGGATCTTTGATGCCAACATAACACAGAAATCAAGATTTGGTTTTCAATACGAAGCTTTTCAAAATCAACCAAGAATAGACACATCAACTACATGTAGACAGATACATTTTAAGCCAAGAAGCCTCTGAAAGTTATGGAGAACATGGAATGAAAAAGAAAAAAATTATTATATATTCAAAAAATAATTGTAACTTGTCAGTTTACAGGCTATATGCAAAAATTATATGAGCAGGAAAATAAAAACAAAAAGAGGAACTAATCTCAAAACTAAATGGATTAGACCGAGAAAAAAAAAGTTACAATGGATGATATGTTCAAAGGTCCACAAAAAATGGGAATATAATTTTACGGGCCAGCAGCAAGACCAAAAATCCATGGACTAGATACAGGAATGTAGAAATTTAAGGTGCAACCACATATCCGAAACAACACTAAGGTGGAGAGAAGATAAAGATCAAGTTTTTTTAATAATCTATATCAGATACATCTGTCACACGCCTTTTGTCATGTCCCTTTACAATATATAGCACCCCTAAGTGCTTGTGGCAGTTTAAGCACCTATTTCGTCATGTCACTAACATATGCAAGTGATTAAATTATACAGACATTTATGACTCCTAAATATTATTGGAGTCTTAATAATCCAACATACCCCCTCCCCTTCCCTGACAACAATAAGATGAAAATCATTTTTTTCCAAATCTTTATCCCCTCTTGATACAATTTTTTTTATAACAAAACTACAAGAAAGTACAACACAAATAAAAGTGTTAACTTTCCGGGTTAGTTCTAAAGTGCTTACACCATGCTTGGGGTGCTTCATGAAATTTGAGGTTCATGGTGTTTGTTCATCCCCTAGATGGTCCAAGATATTTTGGCATATGAGATATAGTTCTTGATGGATTTGTATAGCTAAGATATCTTACTCAATGGATGCTTGAGTTCAGATGGTTGTTGGCTTAGTCTTCCTCCCTTAGAAGTTGGAGATCTCTTGAGAGTTCATTAGGATGCCCTTCATTGGGGCCCCATGATGGATTCTCGCTTGGAGAGCCCCATACATGGGCTGAGGAGAGTTGTGCAGCTTGGACGAGGGCATTAGACCCTAGTAGTCATGTGGTAGCTTGGGTTGCTACTCGGAGTAAGATGGCTCAAGGACGCTTCGGGCTTTGACAGTATTCTTGTAGGGGAAGCTAACCGAGTGGAGTACATTGCTTAGGAGAATTGATGGAGTGTGTGGAGGCTTGTGATGGAGGGATCTGCACTTACCTTGCATAGGAGCCATTATTGTACACATCACTTTGGAGCACAACTCATGTACTTAGAGTTTAGCATTTGACTTGTGTTGGCTACAAGTGTTGTTTGTAGCTTGGTTGTAAGGGACAAGACCCGACTTGTATTGCTGGCCTCCCTTACCTCTCATATGAATAGAGGAAGCAGAGAATCTTTCATTCATATATGTTCATTCACTCACTTATATTCACTCTTGGGATGAGATGTGACCTAGAGAAGACTATGCACTAGCCTCTCTATCTCTCTCTCTATTGTCTTCACATGTGCTCTCTCTCTCTCTCTCAAAGAATCTTAGAGGTATATGGTTAGCGTTTACCCTTAGAGATTGGAGATTAGGGTTTTCTAATAAAGACCTAGGGTGGAATTGTTAAGGCGAAGATGAGGAGAGGAGGTCTTCCCCTAGAGGATGTGCTGGAGTGCTTCTTGGATAGTATATCTTCTTGATGTTGAGAATTACAGCTCAAACAAGAAATTCCACACAACTTCAGTGTGAAGATGCAAGAAGTAGTTTGAGATATTTTGAAAAGTAATTCTATTTTCAAAAAATAACTATATTTTCAAAAAATAATTCTATTTTGTAATTCATTTTAATAAAAGAGTGAAAGTCTTATATTTTGTTGTTAAGTCTAAAAAGGTGTATCTCATGCATGCATGACTTAGACTAGGAAAAATAGACTAGGGTTTTGGTCTCAGCAAAAAGTATAGAGAGTAAGACATATCAAGATAGAGGTTTTCACACACAATTAAACACTTAAGCAATTGAGCAAGTTAAGAAATAGAAATAAACAATGAAAGTAAGAGTAGGCAATCAGGAAAGAGATGTTTAGATACGTTCTTGGCCAACACACAGTGTCATACAAGGAATCATATAAAGTATGGAATTGTTTTGTATAGTCATACAAGCATGACTATGAATCCATATAGTCTAACCTTTGATTATACAAAATCAACTAATCAATATCCAATCAAAGATGAGCCCAAAAGTCAATTCTGGTCAACAAGTCAAATTTGTAATTCTGGTCAAAGTCAACAGCAGCAGCAACAGCCCTGACAAGTCCTGGACAACGGTCAACACAGCCTCCAAAAAGTTCGGTCAAGGCAGCAGTCAACTCGGCCTTCCAAGCTCAGTCAAATTCAATCAAAACAGTCAACAAAAACTCGGTCAAAGGAGATATAAAGTTTGCAGTCAAACTTCAGCAAACCTGCAGTCAACTGTGGTCAAAGTCTGCGTTCAAGGTGGGTCAACATGCCCAGAAAAATTCAGTTACTTGCCGAATCAATTCAGCCTTCCAAAACGAAGATAGAACCAAGTCAAATGAGCCCAAGTCAAAGTGTAATCAAGGTTGGTCAACGTAGTCAAATCAGAAAGTCAACGCACTAATCAGAAAGCTCCTCCTTCCCTCACACGTGTGAGAACAGACCTACAATTTCAGAGCTATAAGAACCATATAAGGGAATGTAATGTGTGATGAATGACCTCGAAGTGATGTGACATGATGTCTATTTATATGTGTTGGAGGAGGAGGAATTTCCTTGCCCAAGTCGACTTGTACTTTCTTGCACATGTGGGTTTCACCTCAAAAATAATAATTTTCCTTGACCAAATTAAATTATTCCAAGGGCTAGTAGGGGCTTCTCTGGATGAGGAAGGCTTCCCAATGGAGGGAATTTCTCCCTAAGCTACCAAATTTCAACACTCCCTCTCAGTTAGGGAGGAATTACCGACTACATCATGAATCTCATCTCAAATGTCCTGTCATTTTCATCGTCATCATTGTATCATATTATGTATTGTCTCTACTCATCTCTGCTCATTTTTTGAACACTCTCGAATCTAAAGAAGAAGAATCATCATAGGGGAGCTTCAGCTACCACCTTATATCCAAGGACAATAGGCAGGATACTACTTACCATGAGGTAAGGATCACAGCTATCCTATTGTCCGTTGATCTTCCCACCTTGACCCTCAAGAGTCAAGTGGTAGAACACCTGCATCCCTTCACTTGAGCAAGATACCACTTACCATAAATGGTAAGGATCACAGTTATCTCAAGTCTCCTCACCCATTGGCCAAATGGGTGGTAATCCCAACAAGCCCAGCTTGTGGGTAGGATGCCAACTAGGGTATACTCTGTCAAGTCCTAGAAGTGACAATAGGCAGAATACTACTTACCATGAGAGGTAAGGATCACAGCTATCCTATTGTCAGAGTTCCCTCAACCCCAAGAGCTCTCCAGCGCAATTCCTCTCCTTGGAAGCTTAAACAGGGGGGATGAACATAGCTTAGTGTCCTCGATCTATCGTGACCCTTTCCCAGGAGGGTCACATCCATCTGTCCAAGTTGCTCCCTAAAGACCAAGAACTTCCATTTCGACAAAGCCTTGGTAAGAATATTTGCTATTTGTTCGTCAATCAAGATGTGGTGGATTCTTATGGCTCATCTCTGCACCATGTCTCGAATATAGTGATACCTGATCTCAATATGCATCGACTTGTCATGGAACACGGGATTCTATGCCAAACGAATCCCACTCTTGTTGTCACAATATATCATTGCCATGTCCAAAACTTGCTCAAATAGCCCTCCAAAGAGCTTCTTCAACCATAAGGCCTCTGTTATGTAAAAAATTAGTTGATTTTAGGTTTATTATTTAATTTTAGGTTAGTTAGACGAAAGGGCACGATCATAAGATCATGCCCTTTCCCAAAGGGGTGCCATGGTGTTATATAAGCCAGGAACCCCATTGTAATCATAATCATCTGTCTATTCATCTTTTTAATAAAATATTTATACATATAATTCTGCGTATCAGAAGTTTTATGCTTCATTGGTATCAGAGCCTCTTGGTCCTCTGGCGAATCGTTGTGCAACTCATAAAACGTTCCAGTTCAATTCATTACTGCGATTCCCTCTTTTGTCATCAATCCCTTGTCCCCCGCATTCACTCACGCCATACTGCCCCGCACTCTAGTCACGTCCGCCCTCGGGTTGGATTTTCTGTTGCCGCTGTGCAAACTACACAGCTATCGCTCGACCCTATCTGCCATCGTGCCGCTGCCTCCGCACTGTCCAGGCTTACCCCGTCCGCATCCGCCCTGCCACCAGTGGTTTTTTTTTTGCTGTCATTAAAATCGAACCGGCAGTAGTTCTATAGTTCCGTGTGGTGGACCTGCGGTTCTTTTGAATAATTGCTGCGGTGACTGGCATCGTTTTTTACCTGCAGCAAGCTCTGCAATTCTTCTGAATAATCGCTGCGGTGATATCCGTTGTATGTTAAACCCGTCGCTGCCCCTGTCTGTTACACGTCAAACCTCTGCGGTGATATCTGAGGGTCAAAATAATCAAGTGGGAAGTGACCATTGAGGTGGGACGTGACTGTCCATTACACGCTATACGCATACGTTATATATATAAATACATATATGAATTATAATTATATGTAGTTTTAATTATATATATAATTATATATAGTTATTTAATTATATAGTTTATAATATACAAATATAACGTTAATTTAATTAATTAAATTTTTTTAATTTATTTCAAAAAATAATTAATTATTAATTAATAAATATTTTGATTATTAAAATATATAATATATATATATATATATATATAATATATAATATATATATATATATATATATAATATATTATTTAAGTTGGCAAATAAATACACACCCCCGCAAACCCACTCGATGTCGACAATGACAATGGCGGATTTTCAAAAAAAAATTGTTGGATTCGGAGCATAAGATAAATAACAACCACGACGAGGTCAGTAAAAGATTAAATGAATTCCAGATCAAGCTTGCGGAGCAAGCTGATGAAATCAAAAATCTTCACGATACGACAAATCGAATAGAAATAAAGATGGAAAATCAACATGTCCAAACAGAAGTAAACATCAGAGATGCCTTAACAATGCTGAAACTTCTGTGTAAAAAGATGAATTGTACACCCGAACAACTACTAAAAAAAATGAAGAGAATCAGGAACACATCTCATCAGACTCAACAAAGTCAACAGACTCTCATGAAAAAGTTGAATCCCCAAGAAAATCAGCAACACCCCACCAAGAAGTGAGTAACACAGCCTTTACAAACAAGCAACTCTGGGATAACTTTACCAATCAATCAACACCCCTTTTTCGCTCAACCATTAGCAACATACCAGCGAAGGGCAAAAGTCGAGATGCCTAAATTCGATGGAAACGAAAAAAACAATGTTGCATGGATAAATAAAGCAAAAGAATACTTTGAGATATATGACATCAATGACGATGACGAAAAGCTCCGGCACGCATCCATGAAAATGGAAGCAGAAGCATATAACTGGTATATGTGGTGGAAAAAGACAACAAGTCATTAGCTGGAGAAAATTTAAAGATGCATTCTTTAAAAGATTCCAAGGTGTAAGAGAAGAAGAGTTCTTTTCAAAACTCATCAAGTTACGACAAAAATGAAGTTTGGATGAATACACTCAAGAATGGGAGACCTTAGTAACACGAGTACCTGGGTTATCAGAATCTCGTCTAATTCAATCATACGTCTCAGGACTCAAAACCCATTTACAAGCAGAACTTGAGATGCATGACATTACATCAATAGAAGTAGCCAGACAAAAAGCAAAAACAGCCGAAAAGAAATTCGAACCAATATTTTGGTCAAAAGCGGAGAAAACATATGCAAGACGAAGGGTACCGCAGTATGTGGACTCAAATAATACAAGATATGTTCCACCACATCGTCGTGAAGATGAAAAATCTAATGTGGAAATGCAAAGGATAAAAGAGGGTAAATGTAAACACTGTGGTGAGAAGTGGGACCCCAAACATAGATGTGCTAAAGGAAAAGAACCAAAGAACCTATATAATTGTGAAGCAAACAATGATTCAAACAGTGAGGACTCTGACATAGAAGAAGTAGAAGATGCTCCAGAATTCTCACCAAAATTTGATGACGGGAGTATTCCGCAAGTGTTATTATCAGCCATGACAGGTATATCACAACCTCAGACCTTAAATTTAAAAGGACACATAAAGAAGAACAACGTAGTGGTTCTCATCGACTCTGGAAGCACACACAATTTTCTAGATGCAACCGTGGCCAAGAGACTCAATATCTTTTCATTTCCCTTACCAAACATGAAAGTGATGATAGCTAACAGTAAGAAGATTGAAAAGGTGGGCAAATGCCATAAGGTCAATTTGCAGATTCAAGACTTTAATCTAGAGTCTCCGTTCTTCACGGTACCATTAGGAGTAGATGTAGTCTTAGGTATCCAATGGCTACGAACTTTAGGTAATTATGCCGCCAACCATCAAGTACAATTTATAAATTCAAATGGGGAGGTCAGAAGTACAAACTACACGGGCTCCAAGCACCAGAAAATCAAGTTGTATAATCATCTCAGATGATGAAGCTGAGTCGAAAAGGAGCACCTGCTTATGTAGTACAATGTCACCAATTAGAAATGTTATCTGCAAATATGACTAGAGAAGAGTCACCAGAGATACAAGATCTGATTCGGAAGCATGAAAAAGTAATTCAAGACCTACCTATGAAGATGCCGCCTAATAAGGAAATTGAGCATACAATAGAAGTCAAGGCAAGATCAGACCCCGTCAACATCAAGCCATACCAATATCCACATCACCAAAAAACGGAAATTACAAGATTAATCCGAGACCTTTTAAAATGTGGGACCTTGATCATCTTGGAATATCTAATCAAGAGGAAGGACTTACTGAAGAAGACACTTCTTGGGAGAATGAAGCATTTTGTCAACAAACATCGGTCATTGCGTATGCTTTGAGGACAAAGCATTCTTTCGAGAGGAAGGCAATGTTATGTAAAAAATTAGTTGATTTTAGGTTTATTATTTAATTTTAGGTTTAGTTAGACGAAAGGGCACGATCATAAGATCATGCCCTTTCCCAAAGGGGTGCCATGGTGGTATATAAGCCAGGAACCCCATTGTAATCATAATCATCTGTCTATTCATCTTTTTAATAAAATATTTATACGTATAATTCTGCGTATCAGAAGTTTTATGCTTCATCCTCACAACTAGCTATGCTAGCAGCAGTGTATTCTTCCTCAGTCATGCTTAAAGCAACGGACTTTTGCTTCCTGCTCATCCAAGATATCATGGCAGAACCCAAACTAAAGCAACACCCTGATGTGCTCTTCCTATCAATAACATTTCCGGCCCAATTAGCATCAAAAGTAACCATGAAGTCTCACATCTTCAACAGTGTATCTAAGACCAAGATTAATCATCCCATGTAAATATCTTAACACATACTTAGCAGCGACCCAATC
Source organism: Pinus taeda (assembly GCA_000404065.3). Classification (NCBI taxonomy): domain Eukaryota; kingdom Viridiplantae; phylum Streptophyta; class Pinopsida; order Pinales; family Pinaceae; genus Pinus; species Pinus taeda. The sequence goes on along the minus strand of APFE031320453.1, from coordinate 135,268 downwards.
TGCATGTAGAGGCTCAGTCATAAATTGATTCAAAGTGTTAACTGCAAAACATATGTCCGGTCAAGTATTCACAAGGAACATCAATGCCCCAATCAGTTGCCGATACGCAGAGGGATTCGAGTCGACATTGCTTCATGTGAATCCAAGCTTCATCAGTTAACTATCAATGCAAGCATACCAAGCCATATAGGCTTGCTTCAATCCATAGAGTGCCTTCTTCAGCCTGAACACATGAGTCTTCCCGTCTTGTACTTCAAATCCCTATGGTTGCTCAACATATACTTCTTCCTGGAGTATGCCATGAAGAAAGGTGGTCTTCACATCCATTTGGTGAAGAGTCCATCCCTGACTAGCAGCTAGAGCTACAATAGATCTAATAGTAGTATAGCGAGCAACAAGCACAAAAATGTCATCATAATCTTCTTCCTCTTTCTGGAAAAAACATCTAGCCACAAACCTAGCCTTATATTTCTCGATGCTTCCATCTGCTCTATGCTTGATCTTGAACAGCCATTTAGAAGTCACAACAGACTTCCCTTTAGGCCTCAAAACGACTTCCCACACATCGTTCTTCATTATAAACTGGTATTCTTTGGCCATAGTATCCTTCCAGACCTGCTCTTTCACTACGTCTTCAAAGGAGTGTGGTTCTTCCTGTATGATGGTGCTCATAGCTACAGCATAACCTTAGCTTTTACTTTCTTTGAAGGTTCCTCTAGCAACAACATGTCTTTCAGCATCCTGTAAGGTATAAGGAAGCCATAATGGTCTCAACCTGGCAGGAGGATCACATAGAGGAGGATCCAAAAGGTCCATGGATTCCAAAGGATCACAGCAACATCATTCTCAAGTTCAGGTACAGAAGCACCTTTCAGAAGATCATCATCAACATAAGAAGGAGGAGGAGGAGTGTCCCTTGCTTTCCCAAGGGAAACATCTTCATTGAATGTCACATCCCTACTAAACTCGATATTCCTTTGACCAAGCACATATATTCTAAAAGCTTTAGAATTTTCACAATATCCAACAAATGTACCTTTCTTCCCTGAAGCTTCCAGCTTGTTCCTCTTGTCCTTCACAACATGAAAGTATATGGGGCAGCCAAAGATCCTCAAGTGTCCAACATCAGGCTTTACACCTGTGAACACTTTTTCAAGGGTCTTTTCACCCAAGGCTTGATGAGGAGTCTAGTTTTGAACATAGACCGCAGTATCTGCAGCTTCACCCCATAGAAACTTCAGCAATTTTTTATCGTGCAACATGGCTCGAACAACTTCCATGATGGTCCTGTTCTTTCTTTCAACCACTCCATTTTGTTGAGGGTTGTAAGGTGCAATAGTCTCCTTCTTGATCCCAACTTTATTGCAAAAGTCAGTGAACTCGTTCGAAGTGAATTCTCCGCCATTATCAAACCTTAAGATTTTGATTATCTTCCCTGATTGATTCTATATAAGAGCCTTCAAGTCCTTGAACATATCAAATGCCTCATCCTTGTGCTTCAAGAAGAATATTTGTGTCCTTCTTGAGAAATCATCCATAAAGGTTTTATAGTAGAGGTAGCCACCAAGAGATTTTACCATCATGTGTCCGCTAAGTTAGAATGTATGAGTTGTAGAACGTCACTGGTCTTGCTACTTCTAGAAGGGAATAGTCCTTTCGATTTCTTTCCACTGGCACATCTTGGACAGATCCCATCATGATTAGCTTCAACCTCAAGCATTCCAGAAACCATCCTCCTTACTTTAGGCAAGTCTTTATAGTGAAGATGAGCAAACCTTCGGTGTCATAACTCACTTTGATGATTGCTATCATGTACCAATGCTTGGATTGGTCTTCCATTGACTCTATAGAGTCCAATTCTTGATCCCAAAGTAAATGCATCTCTCATGCGAGATTCCATATGCTAGGTGAGGACCTTACCTCTTATGAAGGCAACTCTCATCCCTTTATCTTCCAAGGCAGATATGGATACAAGATTCTTATTCAATCCCAGCATGTACATAACATCATGTAGATGTATGATTTCACCATAGTCCAAATGAAATGAAACAAAACCAAAGCCCTTCACAAGATAAGTAGAATTGCCTCCAACAATGATCTTCAAATTAGTGTCACTCTCAACCAAGTTTGAAAGGACTTCATGATACCCAATGAAGTGTCTAGAAGCCTCACTATTTACCAACCAACTGTCGAACGAGTCTAGAGGAGAGGAACTAGAAAGAGTAGAAATGAGAAAATATTCAGATTGAGTAGCAGTTGCATTATTTCCATTCCTTGTATTCCTTGATCTCTTTTCAGAACAGTGTCCTTCATCAAGATCATCAAGAGCATCTATTCTTCTTCTATAGTTAGACATGTCGTTGTTGAAGCCACGATTGTTTTTGTAGGACCTAGGAGTATTTCCCTTCTTTAGATAGTCTGGGGCATAATGACCATACTTGTGGCAGTTGTAACATTCAAATTTTGTTAGTTCCCTTTTAAAACTTCTATTAGAGTCCTAGAATTCTGGAGCAAGCTTTCTAGGATTAGATGGTCCTCTTCCTTTCTTCTTCTTAGCTTGAGCAGCAAATGCAAATGGTTCTCCTTCTTCATGCTTTTGAATCCTCCCTTTAGAAATCATCCTAGTCTCTTCTTGAGTGCACTTCCTGTTGGATCATCCATAGAGATGGTAGTTAAATGGTTTCCCTTATTAATGACATCATCTTGTGATGTTTTCGTTATTATTATTAGTTCTTTCGATTTATCTTTTATGATCATCAAGACTAATGCCAAGCAACAAATAAAAGAGTACACAAGATGTAGGCACGCTGCCAAGGCAAAACCCCACTCTAGTGGAAAACCCAGTCAAAATTCTTCCTTCAGTAGATTCAAGATGAGACGACCAAGACCCTTTCAATTTAGACTTAAGACTACCTCCATCAAGTCATCCTCCTTTCACTATGTTTGCATTCCAAAATCCATGTCATTATGATAGCATTGAATCCTTGTAATTGTGATGCACTACGATCCTATCACTGATCTTAGTGGTTGTACGCTCCTCCTCCTTCTTAGCCATATCAAAATATGATAACAACAAAAGCATTTAGACCCTACAAACATAATCAGCAAGAGACTATATTTCAATATTTCAATTTCTTGCCCAAGTTTTGTTACAAACCCCAAATCACATCCACAACTCATCAATCAAACTCATTATATCTAGGGTTTCAATATTCTTTCGACGACAAGTTCCTTCATATAGAAAACCCTAGAAACAAATCAAATCAATGAATCTAACAACTTTCAGAATCCATATGTTAGAATATTCACTAAGATATATATCCTAGATTTCATATATGAGCTTCAACAATCAAAACCAATCACAGCTTAATTGACATCATGACTAGCATCTACTAGTGTTTGATATAAACCCTAGATTATCATTTACAAATTCTCAGCAATCACTATATAAATTCATAGGTTCCAAATTGTCATATCACACATACCAGAGAATTCAACTACAACTAGGGTTTCGCTGTAAAAACCCTAGATTTACCAAACAAAATCATCCCAGAACATCAAAATTTGACTAGGGCTTGTTTCCAAGCCCTAGGACTCATGACCATTAACACTTAGGTTAACACATATATCTAGGAATTCATCAGCACATCATATGTCAGGCAATATTAATATGTTAGACATATACCAACCTAGAAAAGGCTAGGGTTTCAACCAAATGAACATATACCTAGGGTTTCATTCCTAGGACTCTAAATACTTAACAAGGGTTTTGCTTATAGACCCAACCAAACCCTAGAGATCTAGGGTTTCATAACATAGCGAATCAAACCCTACTATTCCAAAAATTTCAAAGGTTCGAGATCTCACACAAACATCACTCAACCCTAACAAGTTAGGTTTTCAAGATCATATCGAAATCCAAACATGACATCATCAACAAAAAGTTCAAATAGCATTTCCCAATAACCCTAAGCAGTTTTAGGGTTTCAAACATTAGCATTATCATACCCTTAGGTTAGGATTTTCCAGAGAACCTGTCTAGGGTTCTATAAAATCAATTAAGAATATGAGGGGTGGTAGATTATCAAGTGATGAATCACCCAAAACAAGAATCATTATGATTCAAGACAGCTAGACTTAATGATGTTAGTAATGTAATGCAAACTTCAAAAATAAGATGATCATACTTCAAGAGAATCTTTGTAAGGTGTATAGTTTAAGACATACCTAGAGATGTTCCTAGGTAAACCTGGTAAGGATTCCTTGAAGTGTTCTCTTTGTATTAAGCCATCATCTTTTATACTTGTATTACATACTTACAAGCAAAACATGTGATACCAAGAACATGATTTAATTTCTAAAGTTAGATTTACAACATAGCCATGGAGGATGGAATTTTATGAAGAGTTATTCTTTCTTTCAATCAAGGGCTTTTGCTTGGAATCTTAGATTAATTGTAGATCCTAGAGGGAGAGGATTGAGGTTCTAATATGATATCTAGAGAGTACACTCTTAATCCTAGAGTATTTATAAACAAGAATCATTAAAAGCTTATATATGTGCCTTGTGATTACATACCTCTGATTGATAACTTGATGGAAGAGCATCTTAAGTGGCAATAATGACTTGATTTCTTTTTCCATAAGCCAGACTTCAAATAGTCTTCAAATAAACGTTTTTGCCTTAGCAAATCCTCCTTTCGTTGCCTTCAAATGCAAGACTAGTTTATTTGGTTAGGGCTTCTATTATCTCAAAGTATGTTGAAGAGGCTTTTAGACTAGTTATGACTCAGTCCATTGTTTCTTCAACAAGTGGAAAACAGAATGTATTTCTTCACTGTTTTGACCTATATCAAAGACCATAGCAATGCTTTAGCCCTTACATCAGTGCCTCGACCATACATTACCGAGCCCGAACTTTTATTTATGACTATGACTGAGATTAACACCACGCCTCAGATCAAACTTGCTACACAAATTTGTCACTGAAGTTGATCCGAATTTTCTCCTTGTAGTATGTCAAAACCCTGTCATATGACTTCACCGAAACCTTGAGTGAAGTTACAATCTTTGAAACTGATCTGAAATCCTTCTTCTGAGATTTTGCATCAACCGTGAATTTGCATTGTCTTACTGTGATTTTACCAATCCTTAATCTTTGAATTAGGTCAGTACTAGAGGAACACTGAAATCCTCCTTCTTCAAGATGTTTTCATATGGTGAATGCAGACTGAACTAGCTCACTGAAATTTGTTACCCAGCCTTTCAAGGTACCTCAAAATCTTAATTCAACACTGCCCTTCTTCAAACTGCCTTTAACCATGACCCTAGCTTTGATACCATGTTGGAAAATCCATAGAGATGGCAATGAAATGATTTCCCTTATTAATGACATTATCTTGTGATTTTTTCGTTATTATTATTAGTTCTTTCAATTTATCTTTTCTAATCATCAAGACTAATGTCAAGCAACAAATAAAAGAGTACACAAGATGTAGGCACACTACCAGAGGAAAACCCCACTGCAGGGGAAATTATGGGATATGAATTGTGAAGTAATTTCCCAATCCCTAAAATCCCCCCTTCCATTCCCTAGAAGACATTGTACCTTGCTTAGAAAGCAAGCAAGCTCTATACTTCTAAATCTTCCAGGAAAGGGATTATCTATGTCACTCCACATCCTTTCATCGACTTATCCTTCATCGTTGACTCCATAATATACCAGGTCTCCTCCCATCAGTGAAAGTCCGTAAATAGAAGGGAGCCTTAGCTAAGGTCACAGTGGGCTAAGTCTCCATTTGTTGCCCTTGGCCTAGCATTTTCCCTTTAGGGATCCCCCATAGGTCCCTTGCTAGTTTGAGTGGTAACATTTTAACATCGTTGTTATATAGTGATATGGGGTTTAGCGGTGAGTCTCGTTGGGTGAAACCCACGAGATGAGGGTTCAAATCTCATTGAGTATATATTTGACCTGTTGTGTCTTAGCTAGAAGAGTAGGTGACCCCATAGTGGACGTCTCGGCTCTTGTTGAGGCATAAGTTTCCTGCTATTGTGCGACTTGCAGGTTGTTGCACGTAGCCTATGTTTATAGTGGCAACTAGTTAGATTTGATCCTAGGTCTGTTCAAGATAACTCTCACGAGTTACCGATTATCCTAGATTCAAAAAAAAAAAAAACATTTTAACATCGTTGCCAAGGAAAATGAGGTCGTAGGTGACCCAACTTCGCTAGACTTGGGAAAAGGTGAAAAGATATGATTTTAGGTGAGCACCTCTTGGTAGATCAATGCCTTAGTCTTGGGAGAATGGAGTCTAAGATGAATATGGGTGAGGATATTTGATTCTCAGTCAAGGAAGCCTCAAGACCACTTCACTAGCCTTCAACGTCAAAGAGAAGCAATCTTGCAGCTTTTATACTTCGATATGCAAAGGAAAACTGTAATAACAACGAAACTGTGAGACCTCCAATCCCTCCTCGCTGAGGTAGCTCTGCGGTAACAACAAATTTGAAATAGCACCGAACCATGTTTCTGAAATGCCTTGTCTAAATTCTCTGTGATCACCGAAGACCTTTCTGAAATGCGAGCTCTATTATAGCACCGAAAAACTTCACTGTGATCACCAAAACTTCTCTGAAATGCCAGTTCTAAGTTGGTGAAATGCGAAAATCTCAGTTGAGTATATATAGTGATTAGTCCATCATTAATGAGCCAACATGACCATATGAATAGATGTGTTACTGTATAAGGCCGACATGAATATATATTGAAAATAATTTATTTGAGGCCGACTTGTAGAGGTTGACTTGAAGACTTTGATGAAGAGGCCGAGATGACTTTGCTGAAGAGGACTACTTGATGGAGGAGTCTTTGACCAGACAATAAATGACTTTGACAACAACCTAAAGGCTACAATGGAGGCTTGACCTAAGACAAATGACCCAAGCATGAAACTCATGCTTTAATAAGTCAATTTCAATAATAATAAAATTCTTTTTGCTTTTTCTTTTGACAAATATATGACATTTTGACTTCAAGCACAATTATCAAGACTGAACCTAGTTACATCTTCCAATACTTCCCAACCATTTCATCAAATGTCGGAAACTTGTCATTGTTGCTAATAGTTGTAATTAATGTCTCCCATATTGGAGGAAGACCTCCAAGTGTAACGAGCACCAGCTCTCTATCAGACATAGGTTCTCCAACAGTCATCAATTGATCCTTGAGTTAGGATATTCTCATGAAGTATGACTGCAAAGACTCTCCCTTCTTCATTTTCATGTACTTGAGTTGATCTTTCAAGGAGAGAATATGATTCAAATTGTTGACCTCATACATCCCAACTAGCTTATCATAGATTTCCTTGGACTTCTTCAACTTAGAATGAATAATTATTTTCTTGGCTTTGATCTCACCTTTCTTGTACTTGGCCTTGATAGTAGCAAAAGCATTCTCCAAAGGCTTGGGTACTTTTCCTTCCAAATATCCTAAGACACCATTCTCATCAAAGGTCACTTCCAACCTAATTTTCCAAACAACAAAATTTGATGAGTCATTCAGCTTCTCTCCCTCCTTGATGTATGAGGTAGATATCTTGACCAAGTCAAATAAGCTTTCTTCAAATCTCTTCAAAGGTGATTGCTTGTATATGGTCTCCTTGGGCTTGTCTTCACCTTAGCTCTGATACCATGTTAATTTTTCAGTGTTCTATGTTTAACACAATCACTTATACCAATTCTTCTTCAATAAGCAATCAATTTATCCAATATAATTCAATCTTCCAACAGTAGTAAGCAATTGTAGATAGAATAATAAACCAATGCACAATAGAAGATAGCCAAGAACAATAGAGACACAATGTTTGGTCAAAGACCAGGGAAAAACCCCACAAGGGGGAAAACCCTTTCAAAATTCTTCTTCTATTATATTCTCATCAAATGTTTAGCAGAGAGATACAATGTTCCAATTCATCACAATGAGACAAAGTCTAATCTTTGACTATACAAAATCAACTAACCAATATCCAATCAAAGATGAGCCCAAAAATGAAATTTGGTCAACAAGTCGAATCTGCAATTATGGTCAAAGTCAACAACAGCAGTGGCAGCAGCCCTAACCAATCCTGGTCAACGGTCAACACTGTTAGAAAATGTAACTAGGTTTTGTGTTCATAATTTCTATTGTAATTATGTTATTGTATATTTCAAGTAAAGATCAAAAGAAGAAAAAGAAATATTATTTTATAAGCATGGGTTTCATGCTTAATTGATCTTCTAGGTCAAGCATGTTCTTCATGCTTCTAGGGTTTATTGAGTCAAAATGATATTTTCCATAAGTCAAAATATTGTATTAGAGTCAAGTCCCATTTGGGCTTTCAAAAGAAAGTGGAAGAGAATTTTATTCGAGTCAAAATGTCATTTTTGTACCAACAACACCAAGTCGACCCTAGAAGGGGTAATTCGACCACCTGGATGTGTATATATAGAGAGAGCTCGGCCTCATTTGAACCAACAACCCAACCAAGTTCGATCTCAAAGAAAAGAAGAGTGAAATTCAAGAGAAGGAGAGAGAAAGCAAGAGAAAGAAAGAAGAAAATTGAAGTTTGTGCCCTAGAATCTGCCCTAAATCTCTCACACGTGCGAAACTATGAAGTTGATGCAGGGGCCGAAGTTGCAAGTCCGAAATTGAGGCTTGGGACTGAAATTCTGGAACTAGGGGCCAAAATTCTGAAGTTGGAAGTTGTTTTGAAGGTTTTGACTTGAGTTGACTTTGAATTGTTGGAAGAGCTTGGGAGGAGCGTTGACTTGGGTCTTGTTGGAGGTCTTAGTCTTGTTGTTTGGATCTTGGATTTCTCATTTGATCTAATTCTATAAGAAGAAAAGAGTTTTATGGGTTTTCCCCTTAGAGGGGTTTTGCCCTGGCTTGGAGCCTACATCTTGTTTCCACTGTCTATTTGTGATCTTCATAGTTTATGGTTTTCTTAATTTTTTATGAACAGAACATAATAAAGTAATAAGAAGACAACACAAGTTCACAAGAAATCACCAAGTAGAGAGAAATCACCCTAATTGTTGCCCCTATCGATTTCTCAACATGGTATCAGAGTTAAGGTGAAGGAGAAGGCAGCTTGAAGATCACTATTGTTGGCATAAGGGGAAAACATTCATATAAGATACCTTGGACGACATCATTTGCAGGAAGGACACAAGAAAAGACACAAGGAACGATATAAAGAAGGATATAAGGAAGAATACAAAGAAGAGGACTCAAAAAGGATCATCTTAAAGGAAGGCTACTACTCCATTGAAGGCTCTTGTCTACATTATTATTTTGAAGAAGAACATTGATCTCTCTCTCTTGGAAGGTTCTTTGGAAGACATCTTTATAGAAGGCATCATACAAGGAAGCATCAAGAATCCTAGCAGCATCATCCACACTCTTTGAAGCAATTCGAAGCATACAAGGGGGGCAAATGATGAGGCCATCACACAACTCCAAAAAGTGCTCTAGGTAAAAAGACATTTTCGAGCATAGGCTCATCGAGGGTGAGATCCAAGTGACCTCAATGTATAATTTGTAGATATCCTCTTTGATAGGCTGGTTCAGTACCTAACTAGTTAACAACATATGGTGTGGTGCATCAAGGCAAAATTTGAACAATAGAAGGCGCTCTGGGGAGATAGTAATCATTTGAAGAAGCCAAGATGCCTATGAGAACCAACCTCGAGCCCAATCCGAGGAAGCATCTTATAAGAGAGCCTCCAAGAAGCAAAGTGAAATGTTATGAACATAAATATATCAACAAATAATAATAAAATAATAATTAATAAGTATAACTCATAATTATGAAAGGACACATCTATTAGTTCGAACATGATAACTAATAATTATGAATAGTCATGTCCCAAATAATAGACATGTCCTTTCATAATTATCAATTATATTTATTACTTATTATTATTATTATTATTTGTTGATATATTTATGTTCATAACATTGCCTTCCCCTTTAGCCCTAAGGGTTAGCTCAATTGGTCTAGAGTGTTGAAAATGTAGCGAGCAAGGTCTTCTAGTTTGTGCCTTGGCCAATGAAGACCTCAAGTTGTCCTCAGGAGTTAGACTTCAAATAGGATGAGTTATTTCCAGTTTACAAGAATAATCATCAAGTTAACATGCATAGAGTTTAAGCTTCAATTAAGAAGGAAGTCTTCATCAGTTTGACTACAGGATTGGGTGGCAGTTACATGTTCAGTTAGAACAAGTTAGTCTTCAGTCTTGATTGAAGGACAAATTAAGAACTCTAGTGTTGATTGGAGAGAGAACCAGTTCGACTCAGTTGACTTGTCAATCACAACTCAAACTCTAAATTTGTACTTGCCTAATTTAGCATGGATCAAATCTATAAAGAGGAGGATGAAGGCACAAGGAATCATGAATTGTTTTGTGCACAAACGTTTGTGACAAGACAAAGCTCACAAGTTATGAGGGAGCCTTGTTTGTGGAGAGCGCAGAGAGATTGTGTTCTAAGTAATAGGAGGTCACAAGTGCGCTAGGATTTAGGAGTTGAGATCAAGGGTTGGCAGGGAAAGTGTAGGTTAGATTAGCAGGAGAACAACTTTGTTCTCGAGAGACAGATTGCTTTGTATTTGATCTATTTGCTCAGTCAATAAATACCACATCAAGGACAGGGTTTTCCCAGTTGAGTTTCCTAAGAAAAATTATTGTGTTGAATTGTGTGACTATGTTTTTATCTTTGTGTTTTACTCTACTGCTTATCTATTGTTAAGAAATTTTGTGTCTTGGTGAAAGAACGTTTAGTTTCAGATAGTTCATCATAACAATTGCAGCATTTCGTGGAAATTTAACATGGTATCAGCGCAAAGATTAGTATAAAGGCCAACACCAAGTTGATCAATTAGGCTAGAGCGCAGATCAGTCAAGAAGGCTTGCGAGTTGTGCAAGGAGAGAAGGTTTTTTAATCAGCAAATTTTGTTTTGAATGGGAAAAGAAATTAATGAAGGAAAAAAATAAAATAAAAAAATCAATTAAAAACACAACACGAGGCCTAATTTTTTTTGGGACACAAAAAAAAAAAATTTTAAAAAGGAGTGGGTAGTGGTGGCCGACAGGCGGGAAACTCACTGTTGGTTGAGCGACCAACTGCTGGAGCAATCGGTAGCAACTAGGCTAGGTCAGTCGCACAGCAGGCATTCAGCACCCGATCACCCAACTGCACGCAAGAAAATTTCGATTAGGTGGACCAATAGGAAATAGTGGTGTGGCGAAGAGAACACAGGACACCGCAAAGGTGAAGGTCGATCGAAACAGCATGGGAGAGGGATGCGGCTGACGAGGCCATGGCCGACACAGGAACTGTCAACAGGGTTGTCAGAGGCATGATTCATATCGTGAAGAGTTGCATTGCCAGGTTGAAGAGACAGGGTCGAGACAACAATGCAACCGGTGCAGAGACTTCATGAGGCCGCAAACACCGACAACCACTAAACGCAAAGCAGATCGAACCGCAGTTGTAGCAACAGAGTCGGATTGACGGGAGTCGAGTTGGAGCGAGTAGTCGATGCCACAGCGGACCAGCCAACAAAGTTCTAGGGCATAGATAGGGGGGGCCAACAAGCCAATCTGCACAATTAGTCGTCAGCGGATAATCGAGATGAGGAAACCGTTTAGTCACAACACAGGGGTGGCGGGTCTGTATAGGGACAAGAAAATTGGTCACAGAGACAAATAAACAAGTTGCATGAGGGATAGCTGACGCAAGCATAGCTTGGTCGACAGCCAGCGAAACGGAACTCAGCGTGACAGAACAGAACGGGCATGAGATGATGTGAGGTCGTTGAGTGTGTAGCATTGTGTTGAACCACTAACTGGAAATTGTGCTAGTGGCAAGGATTTGGGTTTGGAAGTCTGAGAATTGAAGTCTGGAAAGACTGTGTGAGTCATGTAAGCATTGCGTCTCCACAGGCAGCAACGCCTGATTTGGAAGATCCATAAGCGAGGGTTGTGTGGAGGAGGTGTAGGTGCATTAGCGTGATCAATTATGTAAAGACTCCCAGATGACTTTGAACCCTTAATATAGTTTAGACTAAGCATCTCAGCGAGGAGATGCAGAGGCGTTTTTACAAGAACTGGTATAGGGGCAAGAAGGCAGCATGGTCAGCATGATCATGCAGAATGCTCAAGACTGGAAGGTTTCTAGGAGCGTAGTTGGAAGAAACAGGTCTTTAGATCAAATTTCACAACAGGAAGCAGAGAAGTCTTCTACTTCAAAGGGAGTAGTTGTAGGCTGTAGCAGCGGATAATGTGGTGGTGAAGGCAGGTCCAAGTGGACGAGGTTCTTCCAAAAGTACCTTCCTCACTAAGAGGGAGTGTTGAAAATGTAGTGAGCAAGGTCTTTTGGCTTGTGCCTTAGCCAATGAAGACCTCAAGTTGTCCTTAGGTGTTAGACTTCAGTTAGGATGAGTTATTTCTAGTTTACTAGAATAATCATCAAAGTTAACATGCGTAGAGTTGGAGCTTCAATTAAGAGGAAGTCTTGATCAGTTTGACTACAGAATTGGGTGACAATTACATGTTCAGTTAGAATGAGTTAGTCTTCAATCTTGATTGAAGGAAGGATGAGCAAACAACTCTAGTGTTGATTGGAGAGAGAACCAGTTCGACTCAGTTGACTTGTCAATCACAACTCAAATTCTAAATTTGTACTTGCCTAATTTAACATGGATCGAATCTATAAAGAGGAGGATGAAGGCACAAGGAATCATGAATTGTTTTGTGCACAAACGTTTGTGACAAGACAAAGCTCACAAGTTGTGAGGGAGCCTTGTTTGTGGACAACGAAGAGAGATTGTGTTCTAAGTAATAGGAGATCACAAGTGCACTAGGATTTAGGAGTTGAGATCAAGGGTTGGCGTGGAAAGTCTAGGTTAGATTAGCAGGAGAACAACTTTGTTCTCAAGAGACAGATTGCTTTGTATTTAATCTATTTGCTCAGTCAATAAATACCACATCAAGGAGAGGGTTTTCCCAATTGATTTTCCTAACAAAAATTGTTGTGTTGAATAGTGTGACTGTGTTTTTATCTTGTGTTTTACTCTACTGCTTATCTATTGTTAAGAAATTTTGTGTCTTGGTGAAAGAACGTTTAGTTTCAGATAGTTCATCATAGCAATTGCAGGATTTCGTGGAAGTTTAACATAGAGCCAGACGTGAAGTTCTTTGATATTGCTACTAGTTTTTGTTGATCATGGGTTTGACTCTTTTCAATTCCCTTGAGGCGAGGCCTCGTAATCAGGGTCGACAATTTCCCTGGTTTACTATACATGAAATGTGGGGAAATACTTTGAGGTTTCCCGTGCTTTCATTCCAAGTAAAAAAAGCATTGCCTTTCCCTTTAGAAATGCTTTGTCCTCAAAGCATATTGATGAAAAGGCTTGACATTTTGACTCGTAATGTCTTCGCGTCTTTCCCAATTCTTGGAACTATAATCTACGATGATACAAGACAATATGAACTTCTGAGTGTTACGCAAAATTGTCAAACTGAAAATGATCTAACCATCCTAATTCGATCTTTTGTGGAACCTTGCACTTAATTATGCTAGCATCAATATTTTTTGAGATGTAAGTCAATTGTTTTTGTCCTAGGTGATATTGATACACCGACTAGATGAGATGTCTGCTCTTATGATTTGGATGTCGATAGGGAGTTTCTGTGACCTGAATTTCCCTTATCATGCTTGTGGCTACTAAGTTGATTATGGAATCTTCACATGGAATTTTTGTCATCTATTTTGCAACATCTCAGTATGTTTTGACTTCAATTGGATTGCAATCTTTTTGAGTCATAAGATTAATAGGATCTATACTTGTTCCTTCTCCTCAATTTGGGCATTTTTACCTAAAGACTTTGATGCTTCTGACTTGATAAGTTGTTCTATTTAGTTTTCCAATGACTACTTCACAGCCTTGGATTTCTTGACTTGTGCAAGTAATTTCTCACCATGATCTTTTAAGAGAGAAACTTCTTTATTTTTATCTAAGATAATTTCATCAAATTCTTTCTACATCCTTGATATTGACTTTTGATTTTCATGAAGCATCACTTTCAAGATATCTTCAAAGTCTTCTAATGAAGATATTATCGATTATGACTTCGTTGTCATGTCCTAGAATGTCATCATCTTCTTCCTATAGGGAAACATTAAAAAAATATTCGCCATGTTTGACACGAAAGTACCTAGTCCTTTAAAACAAGGTAAAGAAAGAATTATGTCAATTTCTTCTTTAAACATAGTTACGACACTAAATTGAGATATACACTCATAATCATCAATTATTACTTGCAAGTCCATGTTTCTTGCGACAAATATCTTTCATTTCACCTATATTTGGTTTTGGGATAGATAATTCATTTGCCAAATTAATATTGATGTAATTTTCCTTATCGCTCATGTTGATAATGATATTAATCTCTTTTCTTTGGAAGCTCCCTTTCAAATAATTTATGATCTGCAATTGGAAAATCTTTGATTACTAGTCTCCATTTTGCATTCTTCAATAATTTACGATTTTTTCTCTTAAATTTCATAGTATCATACGTTATAATTTAAGTATTATTTAATATTTTTTCCTTTTTAATACTTTTGGCCAGGGTTGCGGGGGAGCGCCCCCCCCCCCCCCCCCCCCCACACCACCACTCCCAATTCGCACTCCTTGAGAAAAAAATAAATAAATAAATTAAGGAAAAAAAAAACGCTCCCTGGTTTTTCAGAAGCATTTAGTCTTTTTTGCAAAAAAAAATTGTAGTAATATTCCAAATGCAATTTTTTTTCAAAGAAACAAATCAGTTTTGAGTAGGGCAGCCTAATGATCAAGCCTATGGCCTTAGTATTGATATGTGATTCATGATAATGTTAAATTCTTAAAGTAGAAGTGGCATTCTCCTTAATCTTCATTTTCATCCTTTTACTTAAATTTTTAACATTACCATAAAATGACTCGGGATGTTTGAGAGTGGTTCCAACCTCATTGGATTTCATATGGAGAAAGTAGAATTTTAGATTTCATTCAAAATCCAGCAAACTTATCAATTTTTTCAAGATTTCAGGATTGGGGGGATTGCAATGTTTCCATTGGAATTTGTCATGTATTAGGGTATGGAACTCGTATTTAATCAAGAGCACCAATCCCTCTATGTACCTTGATGTTAGTGAAATTGGTTGTCGAACTCCTCTATCGTGACCCTCCTAAAAATATACACATCACTCAAACAAAATCTTGACTTGACATGCTATGCTTTTTCTATCTTATTTTAATGCTTATAGGATGATATTAATGGAAAAGATCCCTATACAGATCCAAAGGTAATGACAAAGATACCTATGGATATCATTGCTTAGAGCGTGACATTAATGACAAAGATCCTGATTTTCCAACAAGACTAAAAAATTAGACATTTCTCGTGGCAGCAAGAGGCCCAAGCATTAGCAATAAATAATAGATTTATTTGTCTTTTCTAGTTTCTAGTAGTTTTTATAACTATTGACTCTTTCATATTTATTATGATATTTTTTGTAAACAATATATGACAATTTAAGTTTGAAGTTTGATGTTGGCAATTATAACTCATTATTAATGAATTATGAATATGATGGTTCGTGAAAGTTGAAAGTTGTTTCATTTCATTTCATTTTATAACATTTCATTTCATGTTAGATATTATTTGTTGTAATGGTTACACTTAGCTTACAAGTACAACTTTGGTGATCAATGATGATAAATGTTATATATTGGATTTTGAAATCTTGAAACTTTAAGATTGATGAATCATGAGACTCAATATGGTGTATGTTACTATGTTACTAACTTGTGGACATGGTTGATGAAGATTATAACTTCTAGATTATTGTTGTTATATGGTTCAATCTACGTTTTTTATGTTTTTTGTGTTTTTTTATCTAATTCATCATTCTACATGCTTTTGTTGACATATATGCATCAACATATAAAATATATATATATTATATATATATATAGAAAAACACTCCCGGAATCACTCTCAAACCGGGAGCTTCTGAAAATGTCGCTCCCACTCATTGTTAGATAATTGGATATGACGACATATGCATCAGTGTTTAAAAAAATCGGTGAGTTTTTCAACAAAACGATAAATTTCCCCTTAAATATCACATTTTTTTCCAATTTATCGTTGCCCAATGGAAAAAAACACCAGTTCGGCGTGAAGGGTGGATTAAAGAGCTTGATTTGTCTTTTTTCTCTCATTTTTTCTAAGTTGTTGAAGGGAAGAGAAGAGTTTGTGGGCATCCTTCTTGATTGTGGAGAAATCTAAGCAGCGATCACCAATCCACCATCAAGGCTTTTTGCAAAGGGTGAGCTTCATTTTCCAGAACTCTGGTGAAGTTTCCATTGACAGGTATGTATCTAAAACCCACTATCTTAATGCTTTTTTCCATAGATTTTCGTTTACTTGCTTGCCTACATTTTGCCTCGATTTCTTATCATTTTTCCATGAATGGAAAGGTTTTTTAATTTTTTTTTAGAAATGGGATAGCCAGCTTGAATCAATTTGTTTTCCACCCTCCTATTGCCATTTTTAGTTGCTAATGATCTAATATAATTTTCTAGATCTTTGATAATTGATTTATTAAATCAGCAAGCTGTTATTTTTTCTAGTGGGGGTCTAATGTCAATTTCTTCTGTTTGTTGTGCCTTCGGTTTCAATTTTGAAATTGTCCACTTCCATTACAAATATGCCAAAGGCTTTGGACCCATTTTGGCAGTATAGGGAACCAGTAGGTGATAGCCAGCAAAAACTACTTTGCAAACTATGTGGCCAATACATGACAAAAGGGGTTTTCATGTTGAAATTCCATCTAGCTAAAATCCTCTGTAGAGAAGTTGGGATTTGTAAAGAATCTAGCCCGGAGATTACGAGAGTTGTACTTGTGCATGATGCAATTAATGCAAAGGAAATAAACAAAGCAGGGGCAGATGCAAATAATGCTAAACACACAACTAGAGCTTCAGTGCAATCTACCACTAAGGCTAACGGGAGGAGCTCCACAGCTACACCTGCCAAGAGGTCCTCATCTTTTTTTGTTCCACAAACCAGAGCTAGAGCACAACCTTCCATCTAATCAGTGCTAAAAAAAAGAGAAGCAAGGAGATAGGGTTATGGGGAGGTGTCTTTTCTAGAGTAACTTACCTCTCAACATCATAAAAAACAATCCTTTTTGGTAGCCGATGTGTGATGCCATTGATATTGTTGGCCAAGCGTATAAATGTTGGAGAAAATGTAACTAGGTTTGGTCTTCATTAATGTAATTTTGATATTTGTACTTATTCAAGAAAAGAGAATTTATTTTGATATTATTTGTCAATGAGTTTCTTGTTCATTGAAAATAGGTCAAGCACATTTTGAAGTGCTTCTACAAAGTCAAAGTCAAAATGTAATTATGATAAGACCCTTTGAGGGCATGTTACATCATTTATGTCAATGTACAAAGTCAAGGGAACAACTCCAAGCAAGGTCAAATCCTCTCCTAGCACTAACGAAGCCTACAAGCAGCAAAATAATGAGTAAAAGTTGGATTATAATGTAAATTGCAAGTCGGCCTAAAGACAGCCAATCAAGTCGGCTTTATTGGAGGGACAGTCCTCTATATATAGAGGTTGTCCACTCGAAAAGATAACGTACAACAAGCTCTGAAATCCACAAGTAAGAAGGAGACAAGTAGGATGAAGACAAGGCAAGAAGAAGGGTATGTTAGGGCAGCGAAGAAAGAAGGAAGGACAATGAAGGTGCAGGGCTGTTTTCTAGGGTTTCTGCAGCCACACATGCGAAGAGATAAGGGACAGTCTGCGACCAGATCAGCAGTGAAGTGACAAGGGTATATTCTTCATGGTTCGAGCTAGTAATTAGGCCTACAAAGGCCTCCTACTCCAATGAAGAAGAAGAACTCTCAAGCAAAGTAAGGAAGCAGAAAGTTGAAGTATGAAGGACCGTTTCTAGGGCTAACAGTCACACATGCGAGGTGCAGCAAGGGTATGACAACAGACAGTCCTTTTAGTTTGGGTAAGAGATCAAGCCTCCAAAGGCTCACAAGCCTAGTGAAGGAGCCCATCTCTCTAAGGTGAAAAAGACTCTAATTGGAAGACAAAGTGTCGGAAGATGTGCCGGAAGTGACAGTGCAGAGAGAGAAAGGATTTGACTTATGCTTGGAGGATATCCTAGTCAAGGGTCTATGTTCGGTTGTGTTATATTCTTTCCAAAACTAGCTCACTTAGTTAACCGAGGGGTTAGAGGGGGGGCGGAGCCCCCCTTCGTTGTGTCGATTGCGTAGCAGGGCGGTCACAGGGGGTTTGAGGGATGCAGGTAACCCCACTCTATGGGGTCTGTGGTAGCACCCCGGAAAAATTTGGTTTTGGAACCTATGTTAGGTTGGGGGGACCCACCTATGGTTTTGTGCATGATTTTCGCACATGGTTTTGGACGCGATGGTTTTCGGTCCATGGTTTTGGACACGATGGTTTTCGGTCCATGGTATTGGATATTTCGGCATGTATAAATATGTATTGTAACATTAAAAGGAACATAATGAAAAATCAAGCTGATAGTCTCAGTTTTGGGACCCAGGGGAAAATCTCTGTGTATATGTGTTTTAAACTTTTATGTGTTATGCTCTCGCATTGTTTATTTTCTGTGTTTTAGAATTCGTATGCAGGTAATTTCTGTACGGGGTTAAAACCTACAGTCTAGGGTTTAGCAGTTGTTCAAATAAGAAGCTTCAATAAGAAAAATCTTACAAAGGGTTTTCCTCTCAAGAGTGGAGAGGGTTTGTCCTTGGGAGAGAGCCAAATTTTGTGTTCTTGTTATTTTGTTTTGGTAGCAGTTTGATGAAGCACACGCATATGCACTAATAAGAAGAAGAAGAAGAATAAGCTAACAAGAAAAGTAAAGAGACTTCACAAATTGTTAACAAATCACGGAGAATCATCAAAACACTACTTTGCCCTAGATTCTCTAACATGGTATCAAAGGGAAGTTGACACATCAAGGAAAGGGCAACTCAAGAACACTCATCAAGGAGAAACGTTTACAAAGTTGAAGCATCAAGCCTAGAAGTCTCAATCACTTCAAGGACAAGAAAGGTCTAGAATCCATCATTCACCAAGGAGGTCTACAAACCTAGAAGAAGAGCCTTACATAAAGGCACCTACAAAAAAGTGCAGATTGGAGCAGGACCTACATCAAGCTACAAGTCATCAAGCAAATCTCATCATCAAACAAGTCCACTTGAAGAGCATCAAGATCCAGGAAAGACAAGCCACCAAGCCTACAAGGAGGAAGCAATTCCATTACATCTCAAAATCTATCAAGTCAGTACATGTGCTCTTCTGAATATACATCAATGTCTTTTTGAAAGGAAAGCAATAAATTGGTAGGGACCAATAACTTTCTTGCATCGAAGAAGAGGACTAATCTACTTCTCAAGGAGAATGAACTCCTAGAACATGTCAAAGGGAATATCACTATCCCTGCTAAAGAGCAAACTCAAGCCTTAGCCAAGTACAATAACGATGAGACAAGAGCTCAAAGGATTCTGATGGAATCAACCAAAGACTCTCTCATTCCCTATGTCTCCAAGTTTGAGACATCTAAAGAAATTTATGATAAGCTAGTAGAGTTATTCTCGGTATCCACAACAGGAGAAGTAACATACTTGAGGAATGAATAATACAAGATGAAGATAACAAAGGAAGGAATAGCTCCCTACTTCATGAAAATCTCTTAAATGAGAGATCAACTTCAAGAGCTTGGGGAAGTCATGTCCGATAGAGAGATGACAATTGTTGTACTCAATGCTCTACCTGAGGTGAGGGGAAACTTCACATCAAGCATTTATGCCAAGAACGAAGCAACCACTCTCAATGAAATGTGGTCTCTATGCAGAACAGAGGAAACCAGACGTAAGGCAAAAGAAGATGTGGGATCAAAGGAGCAAACATTTGCTACAATGGCCAAAAGAAAGGGTAAATTTGACAAGTTTGGTCCAAGAAGAACAAACAACAAAGACATGTCCAAGATCCCATGTTTTGGATGCCAAGAATATGGACACTACAAAAGGAATTGCCTAAGCTTAAGAAGGACAACAACAACAAAAGAAAGAGGGAAGAAGATCACTTGACTCAAGAGGTGAAAGAAGAAGGAAAGAAGCAAAAGAAGGAAGATCCTCCAGATGTCTACTATGACTAGGTCAAAACTCTTTACTTCTAGACTTCTTTCAATGTTTTGAGTAGAACAGGAGCATGTAGGAATAAATTAAATCGCATGGCTAGAATCACCCTCTAGAATCTAACAACATGATGTACATAGAGTTTTAGACACTCATGTAGATGTAGCATTTATGATAAGAACAAAAATGCATAAATAGAAATAGGAGCATGGCAGATATAGCTCAAGATATTCATATAGAAGAAGCATACCTAGTATAGGACCTCATTCATGATGAAAGAAAACTTGATCGTAAGAAGAATCTTAGAAGACCTAAATCATCAAAGGAAGGAAACAGTTGCAAGGTGATGATCTTTAAGATCCTATGATGGAATCTTCAAAATAAGATTCGTGAACTAAGGCAGATGTCTCATTGGGAATCCCATTCATGGATTCAAGAAAAGGGCTGATATTCAGGCAGGCTAAGATGAAGCAAGAAGGGCCACACCAAAGGATGATCATAGGAGAATCAATATGAGGTATGTATGCATTAAAGTTTAGTCATGTTATCATTTGTATTTTATTAAGTCATGGGTATAGTTCTATAACACGATCAAGCATGAAAGAATCTCTTTCACCAAGAACATGCTCGAAGGCATGTACCAGTACCACAATGCAATGAAGGCCAACAAAAGGACAAGCTCACATAAGGAGCATAAGGTTGCTAACTAAGAAGCAAGAAGAAATGTTGACAAGTCCAGAAAGCAAGCAATGAAGGAATGTCTCCACAAGAAGCATTAGATGGTTGACCTATCTATCTGAGAAGAAGCAAATGAAGAAAGAGATCAAGCATGCGAAGAACACCATGATCACCAAGAATCACTATCTGACAAAATGCCTTGAAAGATATCTCCCGAAAGAAGGTAGGAAAACTCTGATAAAGGAAGAAAGGACCCTTGACACCTATGAAGGCCTTGGAAATATAAAGGTTCAGATAACTTATTCTACTCTATGAAGATGTCGTGATGAAGAAACCATCCAACAAAAGGAAAAGCAATGTTGAAGCAATATCAGGATGAAATCATGATGGGCTACTAGGTCAAAGCATATAACCTGGCAAGTACAATGAAGCATCCATGAGGAGAGCATTCTGAAGCATGGACAAGATGACAAAGTAGTAGCCAAAGATAACAAGAAGAACCTGATAGTCACTTTCCACAAAGCAATGACATGACAAACCAAGAAGGAAAGTGATCGATGGATGGTGCCATACTGAGAAGAAGCTCAATCGAAGACTTCATGACATCAAGAAAGGAAGAAGATCAAGCAAGCTGAAGGACCCACGAAGAAGAAGTTGTTGATGAAGGAAAGAGTCCCCAATTATGAGAGAGCTCTGACGGGTCCCTAATCAAGAGGGAGTTTTTGGATCACCCCTGATTACAAAGGAGTGACAATTGTGTTTTCCATTTCATGGGTTATGCACTAGACGAGGACTAATAGCCGTAAGTCTAGATGAGGGCCATGAATGGAAATGTAGACACAAGATAGACACAACATTCTTGTCTTCACTTGGGAAGAAAGAATGGGAGGATAGGTAATCATCTGGCATCTAATACTCTTTGAGGATGTGTAGGGCATCCAAGACAAGAGCAGACAAAGAGGACAGATATTCTTTGAGAGCTGGGAACCCAAGATAAGAATAGTCCTAGAAGGTCATACTCGGAGAACACCCGGGTGGGGTATGTACCTTGAGAGACAAAGATGAAGGTGTCTATAAATCATTGGTCTCGCCAGCATTGTAGCTCATGGTCTCGTAAAGAGACGGAGTTGTTAGTCAAGACCTTGCACTATGACAATGTTGATGAGTATGATGCTATAACAGATGGATTGCTAATCCGGTTTCTCTTATGTGAATTCTTCAAGATTGAAAATTGCCAAACACCTTGTAATGTTGTATGAATACCTCCCTAGTTAAGAGGGAGTGTTGGAGAAAATGTAACTAGGTTCGGTCTTCATATATGTAATTTTGATATTTGTACTTATTCAAGAAAAGAGAATTTATTTTGATATTATTTGTCAATGAGTTTCTTGCTCATTGAAAATAGGTCAAGCACATTTTGAAATGCTTCTAGAGAGTCAAAGTCAAAATGTGATTATGATAAGACCCTTTGAGGGCATGTTACATCATGTATGTCAATGTACAAAGTCAAGGGAACTCCAAGCAAGGTCAAATCCTCTCCTAGCACCAAGAAAGCCTACAAGCAGCAAAATAATGAGTAAAAGTTGGATTATAATGTAAACTGCAAGTCGGCCTAAAGACAGCCAGTCAAGTCGGCTCTATTGTAGGGACAGTCAAGTCCCCTACACATCTTTGGTTAGAAAATCAGAAAGGCAAAAAGTTTTTCTCATACTTGATAATTACTTATGATGTTCTTGACTTCTTAAGTTTTCTTTATATCTTCTTTCTTTAGTTCATCAAGCAATTACCAAAGCAACAGCACATAAAACAATGGACACCAGATATAGGCACTATGCCAGGGCAAAACCCCCCTCGAGGGGAAAACCCAATTTGTAATTCTTCCTTCATAGTTTTTTGGAGATACTCCAAGACTCTTGACCTTGACACAAACTTTCCTCCACACCAAGTCAGCCTTCTTCCTTACTTGCAAATGATCCTTCTTGACCTAGCAGCAACAGCACTTTCTTCGACCCAGCAACTTTGATCTTGACTTAGAGACTTCGATCTGTAATGAAAGACTTCGATCTTCACTTAGAACCTTCGACCTTGGCCCAATACAGCTTCTTGAGGTGACAGGCTTCACATGGCAACAGGCTACGGCATCAACACGGCAATTGGTTACGGCATCATATGACAACTGACTACGACATCAATAAGAGAAGTTCGATGTTCCAAACTAGGGCACGAGACAGAGAGATAGTTGCACCAAAGATTCAATTTTCCCTTTCTCCTTCTCCTAGATTTCCTCTATTTCGCACTTCTTTTGGCTTCAAGAGAGATCGAACTTGCTTGTCAGAGTGAGTCTTTCAAATGGAATTTGAATGCCTTTATTTATAGTCCTTTGGTGAGGTTGAATGACCTCCTTTGAGGCCGACTTGGTGTGGAGAGAACAAAATTCATATTTGACTCAATACTTAACCTTTTTACATGATTCAAAAGCCCAAGAAGGGTCTCTTTAAAACTACAATGGCTCTATTGACTCAAAATAAATCCTAGAAGTCCTCAATGGGGACTTCGACCTAAAATATGATGACCCAAGCATGAAACCCATGCTTTAATAAGTTATATTAATAATTCTTTTCTTTATTCTTATAACAAGTACATTACAAGATGACTCAAATACATTTAATGAAGACCGAACCTAGTTACATTTTCCAACACTCCCTCTTAACTAGGGAGGTATTCATCATATACAAGTACAAGGAAGATCTCAACTATATGAACCATGAAGAATTTTTAGGCACCGCAATGCCATGGACTAGATTCCTGGCCAGGGCAATCTATCCAT
The DNA here is from genome assembly GCA_000404065.3 of Pinus taeda. Lineage (NCBI taxonomy): Eukaryota > Viridiplantae > Streptophyta > Pinopsida > Pinales > Pinaceae > Pinus > Pinus taeda. Next base: position 111,489 of record APFE031320453.1, on the reverse strand, counting down.
TGGTCTCTCAACAATTTAGGCGTCGTAATGCCATGGACTAGATTCCTAACCAGGGCAATCTATTCATTGCTCTCTCAACAATTTAGGCACCGCAATGCCACAGACTAGATTCTTGACCAGGGCAATCTATCCAAGTGGGAATCAAGCCTTCAGCCTCTCTAGGTACCATCAGGCTTACTTGCTAACCATCAACCCAAAGATCCAGGTGTGTATCCAAAAACAGAGCTCTATAATCAACACCACCTTTTCCAACTTTGGGACCTAGACATCAACACAAAGTGTCGGCCAGATGTCCTCCCAGGAAATGCTTCACTCACAAAGCCTCAACACCCCTTGATCCAGCAGATCAAGGATAACCAATCTCTCCCAATCAAACTGATTGGTAACCAGCATGCTATCAACATCTTCGAGAGATTCACCTGTACAAACACAACCCCAATCAATAATATACTTTCATATGTACATAATCAAATACAAACATTCGCGATCTTGATGTTGCTTCTCAACTTTTCATAGTAGGACTATCAACCGAATCTCTGACAGAAGATTCCTCAATCATACACTTTTCTTTACTACTTTTCATGCAATAACATAACCTCTGAAATTCATTCTTTAATCAAAACCAAGCTATTCCCTCCCTCTCCACCAAGGAGCATCTCTTTATCCAAACTCCCTCTTAATCTTAGGGAGATCTCTTTGGTTCAAGCTTCCCCAAGGAGATTAGCTTCTTTTTTTCGTTATCGGAGAATCATTCATGGCTTCCGACCATTTCATCAAAGTTATTATCATCCTCGTCATGCTTATCACATCAACGAGCATCTTCACCATATTGAAGATTGCGTACCTGCACAACTTAGATAGCAAGTACAACCAAATCTATAGAAGCATGAAATTAGCCATATCAGAATCACAAAAGCATTTTGATATGGTTCCTTGATCAAGTGCTTGAGAATGCCTTTTTCTTCTTTCTTCGCCAAAGCTTTGATACCATGTTAGAAAATCAGAAAGGCAAAAAGATTTTCTTATACTTGATAATTACTTGTGATGTTCTTGACTTCTTATTAAGTTTTCTTTATATCGTCTTTCTTTAGTTCATCAAGCAATTACCAAAGCAAAAGCACATAAAACAATGGACACTAGATATAGGTACTATGTCAAGGAAAAACCCCCCTCGAGGGGAAAACCCAGTCAGTAATTCTTCCTTCAATAGTTTTCTGGAGATATTCCAAGACTCTTGACCTTGACACAAACTTTCCTCCACACCAAGTCAGCGTTCTTCCCTACTTGCAGATGATCCTTCTTGACCTAGCAGCAGCAGCGGCAGCACCACTTTCTTCGACCTAGCAACTTCGATCTTGCCTTAGAGACTTCGATCTTCACTGAAAGACGTCGATCTTCACTTAGAACCTTCGATCTTGGCCCAATACAGCTTCTTGAGGTGACAACATCACACGGCAACTAGCTATGGCATCAACACAGCAATTGGTTACGACATCATACGACAATTGGCTACGACATCAATAAGAGAACTTCGACCTTCCAATCTATGGCACAAGACAGAGAGATAGTTGCACCAAAGATTCGATTTTCCGTTTCTCCTTCTCCAAGACCAAACTCGCACTTCCTTCTCCTTCTTCCCCCATTTCACACTTCTTCCAACTTCAAGAGAGATCAAACTTGCTTGTGGGAGTGAGTCCTTCAAATGGAATTCAAATGCCTTCATTTATAGTCCTTTGGTGAGGTTGAATAGCCTCCTTTGAGGCCGACTTGGTGTGGGGACAACAAAATTCATATTTGACTCAATACTTAACCTTTTTACATGATTCAAAAGCCCAAGGAGGGTCTCTTTAAAAGTACAATGACTCTATTGACTCAGAATAAATCCTAGAAGTCCTCAATGGGGACTTTGACCTAAAACATGGTGACCCAAGCATGAAACCCATGCTTTAATAAGTCATAATAATAATTCTTTCTTTATTCTTTTGACAAGTACATTACAAGATGACTCAAATACATTCAATGAAGACCAAACCTAGTTACATTTTCCAACATCTTTGAAGCAAAGTTTGTGGCACAACCCTTCTAAATAGAGATCGTCATCAGAATACTAGAGTTGTTGCATCACCTTCAGAGTTCTACTAACTCAGCTGTTAGAATAAGTATTCATACTTTGCCTTTTGTTCTTCAAATAGCCATTCCCTATTCCAAACCCCAAAGGTAGAGTGCACCGCTAGATCTCGATGGTTTTCCATTCCATCAATCAATTGGTATACTGATGGTCCCTTATTCAAGTACTCTTTAGATGTGCATGGCCACCTTCTGCCTAATAAGCAAGAGATGGATGAGATTATTAGGGCAAATATTTACAAGCAATATATTTGAGTTAGTTGGATCACCCCTCCACGAAGGTCAAAGCCCAAGATGGCCTTTATGTAAAACATTTCATGGAGCTAAGGGGTCGCCTCATCATTAAAATCACGTACAAGCTATGAAATTTTCACTATTGCCCAATTGCAAATTATTCTTCTAACTAAATATAATTATGTGCAGATTATTTGCTATTATGGCAAACAATGAATAAAATCACAACTACAAATTTCACCAAAAAATAAAATGTGTTGCAGAAAATAAACTGGAAATGAGAAAATAGAGCACACACACAATAAAATGACACCGTTATTTTTGGACAAGTCCCCAAAAAAACCCAATGTGGGAAAACTGGTGCAGCAGATGAGGTTTTATTTTATTATATGCAACAGTAAAATATGAGTATAATAACTGGATGCCAAACTAGCGATCCTCTCATGAGAAATCACTGGCATAATTATCTGAGAGAATTTCTCTCTCGACAAGCAATTCAGCCTCAACTGAGATTCCTAAACTAGCCCCCGGAAGTCTCTGTGTCACCCTCTACACAGTCTCTCAACGCACTGCCTGGATTTGCCTCTGAATCATATGTCCTGCCTGTTGTTTCCTTTGGAAATTATTTTCTTAGCCTCCTGGTGAAAATTCCATCCTCCAGCAACTTAATTGATTTCCTCCCTAGCTGAATCGAACTACCTCCTTGAGGCTCTACACGAGCTCCTGCACAGCCTCCTGTGGAATAACTTAGCCTCTCTCTATTACCTCTTCCATCACTGGAAAAATCCTCCAAAATCACTCTGTTGTTGCTTCTTAATCTATTCTACTGATCTCTAGCTCAAATTCTTCCTAGCACTGAATCCCTGTTCTCTGGGAAATTCGATCTACCTAGATCTCTCTCTCACTCAATGTGTCTCTGGTGTGTCTATCTCCATACCCAATAACCTGCTCGTATAATCTCTCGTTCACTCACCAATGGCCACGATTAGATCTCCATCAACGGCTAAGATCATCTCAAACTCAATCCATGTGAGTTTCTAGAGCATTCTGACATTTCTCAAATAATTCCCTTTAATTAATTGATTTCCCTAAGTTCGACTTAGGCAATTTTTAATTATCGATCAATTAATTTAATTGAGTTGTTTCTTGGTGTTTTCTCTTGAAAAATTTTTTGGGTTTTGGAGATCTTGTGTTTCTTAGCCTCTCTGACCAAAGTCGAGACTACAACACCTCCCTGATGCTACAAAAACTAACAGAAGCTCCAACATTGGATGTAGGCTCAAGATATCCCAGGTCGGTTCTAAGTGGACCATCATTAACTTCAGGTTGAAGGTAAACCCTAGATTCCATAGAACGATAGACTATCTTGAATTTGCAACAAACAAGAGCAGAAGACAAAGGAGCACTTTGTATTTATTTGCCCCCGAAATTACCAACTAAAAAGACAATTTTATTGATTGTTCAAAATGCGACATAACTCCTCCCCATTCGTCTAGTACCTAGAGTAGTTCTAACCCCTGCCAACAAGACCCCTGTCAAGATGTTGACTTCTTAAATCTCAACACAACTTATCCAGACCTTCAAACAATGCACTTACTCTAGTTCCCAAAAGCGCACCACCTCTTATAGATAGAGAGAGTTCTTGAACCAATTCCATCTCTTATAGCTAGTGCTTTATCTAGAGTTTCTCTTCTTCATCCTTAGATGGTAGAATAGATGTACATTTGACAATGGATACTTCACAAGAGGACAACCTCCCCTCTCCTTCCTCAGTCGATAGACATTTGGAGCCTCAATGCTATTTGTTGGAACCCTTTCCCAAACATTGTATTCCAATTTTCCTTTGAGTCATTAGAGTTTAAATCTTATTTATTAGCTTTGCTTTTGCCTTTTCTTTTATAGGAGTGGCCTTATAACTTCCACTTTGCATCGACACTTTAGCACCAAATAGTCCAACAAATGACCTAGCTTTGGTCAATTGTTGGACATTAATAGACATATCTTATTTATCTTATCTCATACCTTCAAGACTCTTTAATTTGCAAAAACTCTGAATAATCCATCCACCATGCAATTGTCACTTGCAATTGCAACTCTTTACCATCAAAACGGAAATGTAAAATACAGCCCCTTAGGGTTCTCCATAGGCAACAGTGCCAGATGCTCTGAAGATAAAACCAAGAAAATAAGAAGTTAGAACATAATTTTATAGCTATATTAAGCTATAATTTCTAGACTCAAGAGTCAAAACATCATGTGATGTGTGTCTTCACCAATGATTAAGATACAACATTAGCCAGCAGCTTAATAGAGAATTGAAAAGAGGTTGCTCCATGTATGAGATACTTTCCATCTTAGTTACCCTCACAGCGATAATCATTATTGTTTACAGAACAAAGGTTCTTAACAGTTACAGTTACTCTACCAGGCCATGATTAGTTTTCAAACTTAATTATTCGGATTTATACCTTGTCACTTAAAAAGTAAGTTATATGTTTAAAAGGCATCACACATTATAAATCACCTCACGTACATTGTGTTATTTATATTGCTGTCCTCAAAAGACCAAAATTGGTCAACGGGACTAGAAAATACAGCACAAATTTATGGCCAAAGAAAGGCAGTCCAAGAAGAAACCCCTAAAAGAAAGCATAGAAAAGTACAAGATAGCAATATGAAATGACATAAAGACTCCTATGCTGTACACGTTTCTGGAGTGTGAGAACTTTTAGGATAAAAAGCTTACTATGTAATAAAGTTACTTTATGACTTTCAAATATGTTAATGTTCACTTTTTGTGTAAAGCAGTCTATCCAAAACTCATAAAGTGGAAATGATTTGCTTAGTGAACAATGATATATAAGGAAGCAAACTCCATTGTAATGAATGCACTAGTTATTCATGCATAATATCATATTCGTTATTGTGAGAACCATCCTTTGAGCACAATTATGTGACTCAACCCTATCTAGCCTTTCCTCATTTAGTGATCTAGCTCATTTTGTAATAGGAACATCCAAAACATGGGCTTCCTCCTTGGAGGTCACAAGCTCAAATCTGGATGAGGGTAGGGTATGCACACTTTCATAGACTAAGCAGTGAAATCACGGGATGAAGGGGGTCCTTTGTCACACAAATAATGGGGTCTCATTGTTTAGTTTGGTGTTCAGCTAAGCTGTGACCTTAATTAGATGATGATTATTATTATTATTATTTAGCTGTGATCTTTCGTAAGATTACAGACCTCACACCACTATCTGCTCATGTGATCTAAAGTGTTCAAGAAAACCCATGGGCATGAAAATATATTATAAAATGTGTCCATCGTTTATTGAAGGCATTTGCAAATAATAATGCTAACAACTCTCATACCTTCAAGATTCTGTAATTGCAAAAATTCTGAAAATTCCTTTCACTGTGCACTTACAACTTTCTTTACTAACAAAACAGAGAAGTTACATACAACCCTCGAGCTCAGCCATTAGCAGCATGCCTTTGCGATAAAGAGAAAACCAGGCACATAAGATGTTAGAACATAATTCCACAGTGGTGTAAGCTATAGCTTCTAGAGCCAAAACATCATGCAATGTAAGTATTCACCAATGATAAAGATACAACATAGGCCAGCAGCCTAGTAGGTAGTTGAAAAGAAGTTACTCTATGTTTAAGAGTTATTTTCCATCTTAGTTGCACAGCCTCACATAGACAATCACTATGGTTTACAGCACAAAGGTACTTGAGAGTTACAATTCCACAAGTATTTTACACAATTCTTCATTTTTTATGTTCCAGACCTTGCCACTTGAAAAGTACATTATAAATTTACACGACATCACACGAGTCGTGACATATGGCCTCAGGTACATTGAATTATTTATTATACTTCATCCCATTTTTTGTACAGACATTTATCATAAATGCATGGAAATTCTGAAACCAACAACCCCCAAAAAAGTCCTCTGGACCTTGAAGATGTGCCCCAAAGTTAGTGAACATATTTTTTTTTCCATGGCACCAAACATATGCACTATATGTGACATTGAAAGAAAAAAAGTTTGAAAAGCTGAATATCTGCATAAACAAATTCTTCTAAAAATGGTACATCCAAAGCCATGTACTTTATAAAAGAGAGCTGAAATTGTCAGAGACTCAAAGCTCATATCCCATGCTAAAAGCTCAACCAACTTATGACCTTTAAAGAGTGTAAAATAGGTATTGCCCTATGTATAAATGAAATGCATGACATATTTGAGCGACAAGGGGCACTCCTAATAAATATGATTTTACATCATGCACAAAAATAAAAGAGAACAACATACCACATTCCGTTGATCAATAAGACGCAGGGCATCCCCAGCGCTAACACAATCATTTGATTCAATGGCTGTGACAATGAAGTTTGTTTGGGATTTCCAGTGAGACCTCTCCAAATAGCTTGTAACTTGCTTTGCATGAGCACAGCAAAATATATAGACTTCCTCAACACCAACGGAAGCCAGCCACTCCAGTGCATAGTCAATCATAGGAACATTTACAAGGGGCAGCAGCACCTTTAATATCAAAAATAATAGAAGGGTTAACAACTATGAGATGTAGGTAAAAGATAGAACCATTTTAAAGAGAATTAAATCAAAACTATTTAATAGGGAAAAAAAACTCTACGCGCAACCTCCCTGTTAAGGGAAAAAACAGCATCCATCATATTCCATGCATGTTCATATAGCTCAACTTTAATGGCCTTCAAAATTGACCAAGCATAAAAAAATGATGAGAATATACCTGCTTTTCATGCTCACAGTGACATGAAAAGTGCTACAGGCAATAGAAATAGAAAGTAGCATGTCACCAACATTACTTATCAGAAAATAACAGGCTTTGCACAAACTTAAACCAAGAAGTAAAACCTTAACTATAATATTAATTCCTCATTGCAACAAAATAACATAGTAACAATTTGCTGAGTACCAATGAATCTCCATGGAGACTATTACAACAATGGGGATTGTGCTCGTCTATTAGATCATGTCATTAAGAATTTGCATGGGCTTAGAAAATTTTAAAGTTTCTACAGAATTTCATCCTGTGTTTCATCCCTCTAGCTCTGAGACTTCAATTGTTTGTATGGGAGGCTGGAAGATCCCTGGGGCAGGTACCTTTGGCAATCTATTTAAAGCCAATAATTTTCTTATTTAAATCCACTGGACAATATCACAAGGTTCTAAGCTATAAATATCAAAAACTAACACCTTAATTCCTCATTGCAACAAAATAACACAGTAACAATCTTCTGAGTCCCAATGAATCTCCAAGGAGACTATTACAACAATGGGGATTGTGCTCATCTATTAGATCATGTCATTAGGAATTGCATGGGCTTAGAAAATTTTAAGGTTTCTACGGAATTTCATCCTGTGTTTCATCCCTCTAGCTCTGAGACTTCAATTGTTTGTATGGGAGGCTGGAAGATCCCTGGGGCTGGTACCTTTGGCAATCTATTTAAAGCCAATAGGAACATCAATGGGCAAAAAAACGTAAAATTCACCAATAGGAACAACAATATACCCCTGATTGACCTTGGAATTAGGTAAGACCCTCTTGTTTGACTTATCATTTGCAAGTTATATCTTTTAAAATTGACAAATTGCATGATATCCTCATATCCACTTGCAGCCTAACATGCTTTGACATGTAGAAGATACACATGCTATGTTGCAGGAACGTTGGGCAGGAGCCTGTTTCGGGCAAAAAAACGAAACAGAAACTCAGAAACGCGTATGGTAAGGCCTGGAAACGCATTTCAGGCCATATTGGCACATTTCACAAAGATGAAACGTGTCCCAGTACGGTCTGAAAAGCATTTCAAGGCCATATGGCAACGTTTCCGGAAAAAGTGTTTTTTTTTTGGTGATTAAAATATTTTATGGATGTTTCTAGGTGGCTCTCCCAAGTTATAAAAAAAGTCTCGCCTCATTCCTTGTTGGGAGTGGGATCCCCCAAGGGCAGATTTGGGGCTAAAAGCCCATGTTTAAGTCAATTTTTGTAATATAATTGTAAAGACTCCGCATTTTGTGGTCGCGGAGCGCGAAGGTAATATGAGTCAAAAAGGGTAGTCCGCCCTTAGTTTTGTAAAGTAAGGTCGGTTGTAAAAAACCTACCCATGGTCCACGGACAATGGGATTGTATAAAACGAGCTAAGCTCTAAGTAGTTTAAGGAAATAGACAATGACACACGATGTAATAAAGAGATAGCTCTGAAGAAGAAGTCTAAGTCTTGGGTCATAGCATAGGTAGAGGCTATGTTACCGGATCCGTCGGGCTTAATAGCTGGATCTGCGGATCCCCGGATCGGAGACGGATTCGGATCCGGATCCGCAGAGATCCGTCTATTTTCTATTCGTGGGTAAAAATCATCAACATACGGGAGCACAAAATTCCAAAACAAGAAATTCAATGCAAGTCAATGGAATGGTCAGAAATAGAATAATGAATCCGTTAGCGGAAATAAACTAGGGAACTGCTGGGCGACATAAAATTTATTATTTTTATGTTGAACATATTATAAATTTTAATAAAAGACGATATAAACTTTCATGCAATTCAAGACGTTATAAACTTTGATGCAAGTTCGTGGCGACAATTTATTATTTCTATGTTGACCATATTATAAACTTTAATAGTATTAAAGTCATATTATAAACTTTATTATAAACTTTAATACAAGTGACGTGAACTCATATTTATTAAACTTTAATAGTATTAAAGACATTATAAACTTTAATACATGTGACGTGAATTCTTATTTATTTAGAAGATATTTTAAAGTTTAAAAAGTAAGTTTATATTTTAATCAATTTTAATTCCTTTTCAAGTTTAAACGTAACTTTTCTAAAATAAGTATAAGTTTAATAATTTGTTTAATATAATTAATTGTAACTTAGTGTTTAAATATTTATAAATGATGCATTAATTATATTATGATTAATTTAATAATTATTTTTAAAGCATTAAATTGGAGTTATATATTTAAAAATTCACATATGTTTTTTTATTTTTATATAAATTTAATTAATGTTTAATTAATATTTATAAATGATACATTAAGAATTATATATAATAATTATTTATTGCATGTAAAAATTATATATTAAAATATTGGCATATGTTTTTATTTTTATATTTGTATAAATTTAGTTTTTATTTTTATATTTATATAAATTTTAATTTTAAAAATTATAAAATATTTTATATTTGCTTGTACTTGCCGTTTCCGGATCCCAGGTTTTCAAAAAACTGGCGGATCCGTATCCGAATCCGGATCCGGATCCGGATCCGGATCCGAATCCTGGTAACTTAGGGTAGAGGCTTTGCAGTTGAGTACACAGAGGCCTAGGGTAGAAATCTGCAGCTGAGTGTGCGGGCCCTTACAGCTGTGTGCGCAGGGTGGACAGAGTCTGTAAACACTTGGAAGATATTAATAAAGAGAGATATTCTGCAATTTCTTTGTCTTTGTTCTGTTGATACATCTAGATATTTTACGTATGAATTTCTTTTATTGTGTTTATATGATGCATGAAAGACCGCAATTACATTAATTAATTGGACGCATTTACAAATATCTAGTTACGCAATGTTAACTATCACTGTTTGATAAGATAAGCAAGTCACTTAGATTAATTGGGGAACTTGTACGGCACACTGCTCTAGCAGCACAAAAGTACCTGAGCAACAGGCTAGGGCTGCGCAAAGGTCGATCGTATACTTTCGCCAAGGTATTGAAGGCTGAAATAGAGGGTTTGTCTTGCAAGCCCTAGAGCGAAGCGACCTGCGCGAAGGCAGGGATAGAAGGAATCAAACAACATCACAACCATCTCAAGATGCGGAAACTTGGTTCCAGCATCCCCCCATACTGCTTCGAGTGAGACTTCGGTCCGCACTCCACGGGCTGATGCCGAAAGAGCCAGTGATGTAAGGATTTGTTTGGCTAATTAACGTTAAACCTGGGTCAGGCCCCCTCAAGCCAACAAATGGTTCCGTTGCGGGGACCAGAATCCACATAAGAGATGTGCGATGTCGTATCACTGGAATCCAACTAAGAAGGAGATTGGAAACTGGTTGGATAGAAAGATCCACGAATTCGTAGCACAAGAGAATAGAAACCCATGACTGACAAAGGAACAGTGGTTGGGCAAATACCTGTATACAGAGATCCACAAGATCTTTTTTTGCTCCTTCCCTATTGAGCTATACGAGTGGATCGTGAAGCTAGCAGATAGCCAAGGAAGGTAGAAACTTGACGGTCCTATTGTGTGGACCCCGGAGCTAGTGCGAAGGTTGGAAGCATCAAAGGATAAGATCACCCGCGCTATCGATCATTGGCTCGATTGCGTCGTAGGAGGATTTGTGACTGAATTCGCGGTCGACACCTCAGTCAGCGACAGCGAGGCGGAGCTGCACTTTTTCAAAGGACCACGAGGTAAGTACATAAAATCTTTGAATACCTAGATTAAAATGCTATTGTGCGAAAAACGGGTTATGCAGCTACCTTGATGTTTGGGACTACGCGAAGCTGAAAAACTTACAGGAATGAAGGAAAAAAGGGTCTAGAGTATAGTCCCTTGATTTCACCTCGGCGAGGTTACAAAGAAGGGATAACAAAGGTTTCTCCGCGAAGTGTTATTCAGTTAATAAGACAAGGATTCCCGTGAATACCACGTCCAACTTCACCCGTACCACCTACACCTCCATCGCGATTCGATATGGCAAATACAGTGAAGTTGCCTTTCTTCAAAGGCTTGGGAAAGGAAGACCCGGACCAATTTTGGGTCGTTGTGAGGGCTGTATGGGAAGCTCAAGGTGTTACAAATGATCATATAAAGAAGGCAACATTGGTTAGTGCTCTGCAAGATCGCGCGCTAACCTGGTATATTAAGTACTCTAACGATAACCCAAATGCTGGAGTGGCAGACATCCAGGGAGCACTGAATAAAGAATTCAGTAGGCCTAAATCTGAGGCGCAGTCGATTGTGGGCTTCAAAGAGATCGCGATGCAACTAGGTGAGATGCCTTGGGAACTAGATCAGAGGTTGAAGTGTACAATCTGCGACGCCAACGTGAATTTGACAAATGGATAGCATCGCGAGTGGTTTGTAGCTTCGCTACTACCACACTTAAGGAGTGCGCTATCGCAGCAGAAGATAACAACTCAGGCAGAGGCCTTGGAGATTGCCATGAGGCTACATGAAACCTTGATGCAAGATCCAAATCTAGGAGTTCAGCAGATCCATGCGCAGCTGAAGAATCTGTGCCTTGAGATGCAAAGTCTGAAGCAGGACAGGACGATTCGACTAGAGGTGCGCGAGGAGGTATGGTGCTTGAAATGCAAGAGTCAAGGTCATGACAAAGACCATTGCCCGGTCTTTGCAAACTATATTGCAGGAGGAGGACCGATGCCTTTAAGGCCAGAAGCTCAGGCAGGACCGAGCGCGGGGCCTGCATTATGGTGCGCTATTTGTCAAGCGCTGGAAAACATGCCACGGATAATTGTCACTTGTTACAGAAATTTGTACAAGCACCGCAGAACTGTAGGATTTCAGGAGCGCGGACAAGGCCGAGGCGGAGGAGGACCTGGCACAGGTCAAGCACAATTGATTTGCTACAATTGCGGAGGACCAGAACACTATGCCCGCGATTGCACTAATCCAACGCGTTTGTCGTGCAAGTATTGCACGTTGTTTGATCATGAAACAAAAGATTGTCCTACGTTGATAGCTCAAATACGTGACAATGGGGCGCTACCACCTCCGCCGACTCAGAAACTGCAGATGATGAGGTATGAGATGTGCGAGGAGGACCCCAACATAAATATAGTGCTTAGAAGTGGAGTAGCGACAGGAGATGACAAGGGGAAACATCCAGAAGACAGTACATGGATTCACAAAACTCTAGCAAAGGAGGTTGAGTTCGATTTGGAACACGCATGTGAAACCTTCATGGAAGCTAAGAAGAGCTTCGCTCAGGCCTCCACCTCCGGAAGCAAGGATAAACCTGACCAGGAGATGGACCCCTCTATGCTCACAACTTTCCTGGAGACCTGTATGAAGTTACTGCGCAATAGTAAGGTTGTGAAAGGGTTACAAGAGCTCATCAATAAATGCGCTAGAACTGTGTCAAGTGAGTCACACGTAGTACAAAAGATTGGCAAGCATAAAACAAGGATGGGACGGGAGATGAGACTGACCGCGCAGATAGGAGAGTATGAAATGGATTAGATTATTTTGAACCTAGGGTCAGACGCGAACATCCTATCGAAGCAAACTTGGGAGGAGCGAATGGGGAGACCTGCGCTACAATGGTCTCTGATTCCGCTAAGGATGGCGAATTCGCAAAAGATCATCCCCATGGGGTGGCTGCAGCGGGTAACCATGGATATTGAAGGAGTGAGCGCGCTTGCTGATTTTGAAGTAATAGAGATAGTGGATGAGAGCAATCCCTATCCTACGCTCCTAGGAATTGACTGGGCTACTGATATGAACGGGGTAATCAATCTGAAGAAGCGAAAGATAATCTTTGAGAAGAAATCGTTGGGCGTAATAGTACCCCTCGATCCTGCTGAAAGATCGCACTATACTAAACCAATTCGCGATTATGAGAGTGATGACGACCTGGACTATATCTATAAGATAACAGCGCGAGACCAAGATTGGGTGAATCCCATCGCGGATGGACGGATTACATGGGATCGTAAGAGTTCCTGCACTTTGGACTCCGATGAAGAAATAGAACGCTAGCAGAATCGGTTACATTAAGTAACTACGCTGAATGGCAACATGATGACCCGATCGCTGCATGTGTGTCATCAGAGGTAAGAAATCTGCCTACTTATGATGGTCTGAATGAGGTAGATATCTTTTTGGATGCATCTGAAAGGGAAGTACCAAAAAAGAAATTGGACTGGGCACTACGTGCTACAGCTGCAAGATGGTGGGGTATGCATAAGGGAAGCTTTGATGATTGGCGCGAATGTAGGAGAATGATGACAACTCGCTTTGGGAAGTCGAAGATGCGAATGGCAGACAAGTATGACGAGCAGGATGATCCGCGTGCGCATTTGGCAGAAGCAAAGAATTATTCCACCACCAAGCAGGAAGGGCTAGCTATGGTGTATGCGCAATGCGCACACGGATCACTTTAAGATGTATACGGATCACTCCGCGCTAAAGTACCTGGTCAATAAGCCTCTGTTAGGGGGAGAATCTGTAGGTGGCTCTTATTGTTCTAGGAGTATGATTTTGAAGTGGTTGTGAATCTTAGACGATTGAACGCAGGACCAGACCATTTGTTGCGCATTGGAACAGGGGAGGAACCTACTAACTTGGAAGAAGGATTGGCTGACGCACAGCTATTTGCAATGCATGTCGCGGATGGTCATTTTGAGGATATAATACATTTCTTAGCAACAGGAACTGCACCGAAAGGATACACTGTCCATCAAAAGAAAGAATTAGTGGTGCGTGCAGCAAATTTCTCTGTCATTGTTGGGCATCTGTATAAAATGGGGACTGATAAGATATTGCGAGGGTATGTACCTGAATTCGAAAGAAGCAGCATCCTCGCGGACACTCATGGGGGCGTCACGGGAGACCATTATGGAGGAAGAGCAACTGCGCAGAAGATTCTACGCGCAGGGTTGTGGTGGCCAACTCTTCATCAAGACTCAAAAGCATATTGCAAGGCGTGCAATGTGTGTCAAAGGACTGGCAAACCATCACAGAGGGATGAGATGCCTTTGAATCCGCAAATGACATTGCTACCCTTTGAAAAGTGGGCGATAGATTTTGTACGACCCATTCAACCATAAGGAAAGACAAGAGCAAGGTACATTATCACCGCAACGGAGTATTTGACTCATTGGGCAAAAGCGCAGCCGATAAAGGATTGCACGGGCGCGACTGCAGCGAAGTTCCTATTTGAGCATGTACTGACGCGATTTGGATGTCCGAAGATCTTGATAAATGATCGTGGTACGCACTTCCTGAATGAGACGATCAGCGCGCTGACGGAGGAATTTCAGGTATACCACCAGAAGAGTACGCCTTATCACCCACAGGGTAACGGGATAGTGGAAGCATTCAACAAAGTGCTCAAAAACACGCTTACCAAGGTTTGCAATGCTCATCAAAGTGATAGGGACCTATGCATCCCTGCAGTACTGTGGGCTTATCGAACGACATGCAAGAAGTTGACTAGACAAACCCCTTTTAGGCTCGTCTATGGTGTGGAAGCGGTAATGCCTATAGAGTATATCATGCCTAGCCTATGCATAGCAGCGCTCATAGGTATGACAAATCGCAGAGCCCTAGAAGAGAGGCTCGCACAGCTAGATGAACTGGAGGAAAAAAGACTTTTGGCTGGATTTCACCAGCAGGTCCAAAAGCAGCGCGAAAAGGCATGGCATGATCGACACATTAAGCTACGTACATTTAAGGTAAATGACTTAGTTTTGCTATATTATAGTAAGTTTAATAAATTTCTAGGGAAATTCAGGATGCACTGGTTAGGGACCTACGTCATTAAGGAAATTATCGATGGAGGAGCGGTACAGCTGATCAAATTGAATGGAGAACCCTTCCCATGAAAGGTGAATGGCAGTCGCTTGAAGCCATACACCGGCAGTCCGGCCATGTGACTAAAGGAAAGTAGCATAGTCTTAGCGCTCTAGGCAATTGAAAGGAGGTGTCGGACTATAAACTACACTGCCCGGGTTGGGGAGCTGTGCGATTAGCGAATGGTGCGAAGCAAGGAAGTGTCACTAGGTCCGCGGCTACGCGGAGGGAGCTGTGCTACCCAGGGAGAAATCGCACAGGTCGGTCGGAAAGTGACCGTTAAAGTCACTATTCATGACAAGACGGCAAAAGTGATGCCAAATGGAGCGGGCGGTCGACATTGAAGACGAAATTTATGGCTTAGATCCTTGAAAATCTGTCGTCAATCCAGCATTAATGAACTGATTTTGGGGGGAACGGTCAGATTTGAATTCAACATGCCCTATAAATTACAAGTGGTTGTCCAGCGAAAAACACTTGGCATTTTGAGAATTAAGTTGTTAAGCTCTTCGGCGCCTATGAATCATGAGCAATACGAGCTTCTAACAGTTTCTGGGGTATTTGCGACTTTGTCGGTGGAGACATGGCAATTCTTGCGGAAGATCATGTTAGCGCACCCAGAAGTTATCAATACATAGCAAGTAGTAGAGGAGTCACCACAGGAAATGGAGAGAGAGGCAGAAGTAGATGCTCCAAAAGTCGTTGAAGTATTGGCGGAGGTCCCCAAATCGCTGAGAACACCGAGACCGAAGCCAACCCCAACCAAGGGGACCATGAAGGACAAAAAGGGCAAGCAGCCTGCCATACCGATGGGCGTGTCGCCAAGGAGAAACCCACCAAAACCCACTGCCCAGGAGAAAGGCAAGGCTATAAACCTGGAAGCAGAGCAGGAGGATATTGAAGACATCCCGATGGATGATGAGGATGTGGGAGTGGAAGTAGAGGAGGTTGAAGCCCAAGGCGCTGACACTATTACATGGTTGCCGGAGCATGTCCCTTCGCACAAGCCTAAGTCCAAGGTCCCAAAGGACATTGATGAGAGTAAGACTCCCCTACAAACCCCTCTAATACCGGATGAAATTACTTTCGATGATCCCGAGTGCCAATACTGAATCTTGAAGACTGGGACTTGGGGGACCACGAGAAGTTCTCGCACCTGGCGACTGAACAGCTGATGCGCCGCATCATAGATACAAATACGAGAACGACGGCATTGGAGCCGCAGAGGTGGCTCAAGGAGATAGAGAAGGCAGGATTGCTGAACCTGCTCTGGGTGCAGCACTATAACTACACCCCGTGACAGTTTTGGTCATCAAGCAGTTGTTGTGCTTGGTGCATGATAGGTGCATGTGGCTGGAGGAGCCGATACCCATCATCAAATATGTTGATTCACATAATAACGCGTCTGCCATATACAGGCGAAAATTCAACAATGATCTTTGGCGGCAATGGTGGCGAGCAAGCGCTCGCAGAGTCAATGAAGGAGAAATTCAAGCTGGTGAAGAAGTCACGCGGGTATGCTATCTCTAGCATCTACAACCCCGCTGTGAAGGTGGCAACGAAGATCCTTGCAGGGAAGGTGATGCGGAAGTGTCGCGCCAACGAGGTGTCGGCACCTGTCGTCGTGCTTGCACAGAAATGCTCGGAAGGAGTCCAATTTAACTATAGTCAAACTACCTTCGCAGAGAGTTCCTGGCGAACTGCCATGAAGAGCAATTGCAAAGCAAGACCTTCCACTACGTGTGGCTCTTGCTATCGATTGTGTTGGTAGCGTGGGAGCTACCAGAGGACAGCCAATTCCCTTCGATCGCGCCAGGCCTTCCTGAAGCAGCGAAGTACGCTTCATTGTGGGTGACCAAGGACGCGGAGCGAATTCAAGACAAAAAGATCTTTTGGATCTTGATGGAAATGAATATCAAGATGGCCATCAATCGCAAGCCGCGATTGTCACCCACGGTATACGCTAGCCTGCAGAGCAATGCCAAGTTTAAAGTTGATTTTCATCGAATATCAATCAGGGCGCAAAAGGACCCTGCACAGAAGTGGTATGATTTGTCGTACCTGGCCACAAATGATGCCATCGACGCGATGCTTGATAAATGGTCGGCGGAGTGGCACACTACCACAGACTTGGCAATGGGTGGAAGCAAGTCTGCCGCACAGAAGAAGAAGGAAGAGGCTAAGTTGAAGACAGCGCAGTTGGTCAAAAAGAGGAAAAAGGAGGCTACTGAGAACGCCCAGGCGGAACAGGCAGGAAAGGAGACAGGAAAACAGACAGGTGGCACAGAGCGGGGCTCTGACAAAGGCGCGCAATCGCCTTCACCTGAGACCGAAGAGGACACAGAGCAGCACGGCGCGAACCCTCAGGAG
This sequence comes from Pinus taeda, assembly GCA_000404065.3. Taxonomy (NCBI): domain Eukaryota; kingdom Viridiplantae; phylum Streptophyta; class Pinopsida; order Pinales; family Pinaceae; genus Pinus; species Pinus taeda. The sequence continues at coordinate 94,156 of APFE031320453.1, read as the reverse complement.
ATGTTCGCCCGCATTAAGCGCCCGAGAGAGCTAATGAAGGGAGGGTCCAGAAAGAAATCCAAGGCGACCAAGACCTCGCTAGACCCTATCACATTGACGGAGGGCGACTTATATGACATTGGTGACACAGTCAGAGATGTCACCGCGGAGGCCCTGCAGCAATTTGAAAAGCAGTAGCAGATCATCCTAGGGGCCATCCAGACTGGGCTGTAAGAGTTGCAGATCCGCGTGTCACATGCTAGTACGATGTCTACCAGCTTGGCTATTGGCACGTTAGAGGCTGTCAATATGCTGCACACGAAGGCTTCCAGTGCGATAGAGCTGCCAAATGGAGCATTGACCATAGAAAATGAGGCTGATAGGCCCACTGTCAGCACCTTGAAGGGAGTTGGATTGAACCTGACAGCGATTTCGCATGAAGCACTCCACCTCTTGCAGAATGGAGTAATTGCAAAGCTGAGGGCCCGTGAGCACCGCGCCCTCTAGGTGATCATCGAACAAAGGATAAACAACGAACAGATGGCCCCACAGAGAAATGTTGCCATCGTCGTTGAGGCCTAGGCGACCAACCAGAGCAAGAAGATCAAGAAAGTCATGGAGGAGGCATGCAGAATGGTCCCAGAGTTGGCCATTCCGGAGGAGGAGCCAGTCGAGGTCCGCATCGCAAATTGGCCACAGGGGTGCGCGACACTCGGGCAGAGATGGCGCGAGTTCAATTGGAGCTGAACCTACAGATTACAGAGCTCTAGTTGAGGGCCCAGCCTTCAACACCACCAGAGGTAAACGAACAGCGGGCGGCCGCTGTCACAAAAGCAGTTGCAGTAGTGGAGAGTGCAGTAGCAGACTGCACACAGTTGTTCGAGCAATCGTTTCAGGTCCTGACCAGCTTGCAGGAGGACCCAAACATCCAGAGGCTAGAGACGGAAGCACGTGAACTCCAACAACACTATGACGAAGTTAAGGGCACAGCGCGAACCGTCGTGCTGACACAAAGGTTAGCCAAGCTGCAAGAAGCCAAGCAACTGAAGGAACAGGTGGATGCAGAGCTGCACAAGGAAGCAGTTCTGAAGGCGCGACTAAAGCCCTGGATTCTACGCACAGGGTTGTGGTGGCCAACCCTTCATCAGGACTCAAAAGCATATTGCAAGGCCTGCGATGTGTGTCAAAGGACTGGCAGACCATCGCGGAGGGATGAGATGCCTTTGAATCCGCAGATGACATTGCAACCCTTTGAAAAGTGGGTGATAGATTTTGTAGGAACCATTTAGCCATAAGGAAAGACAAGAGCAAGGTACATTATCACCGCGACGGAGTATTTGACTCATTGGGCAAAAGCGCAGCCGATGAAGGATTGCATGGGCGCAACTGCCGCGAAGTTCCTATTTGAGCATGTACTGACGCGATTTGGATGTCCGAAGATCTTGATGAATGATCATGGTACGCACTTCCTGAATGAGACGATCAGCACGCTGACGGAGGAATTTCAGGTATACCACCAGAAGAGTACGCCTTATCACCCACAGGTAACGGGACGGTGGAAGCGTTCAACAAAGTGCTCAAAAACACGCTTACCAAGGTTTGCAATGCTCAGCGAAGTGATTGGGACCCACGCATGCCTACAATATTGTGGGCTTATCGAACGACATGCAAGAATTTGACTGGACAAACCCCTTTTAGGCTTGTCTATGGTGTGGACGCGGTAATGCCTATGGAGTATATCGTGCCTAGCCTATGCATAGCAGCGCTCATAGGTATGACGGATCGCAGAGCCCTAGAAGAGAGGCTCGCACAGCTGGATGAACTGGAGGAAGAAAGATTTTTGGCTGGATTTCACCAGCAGGTCCAAAAGCAGCGCGAAAAGGCATGGCATGATCGACACATTAAGCTACGCACATTTAAGGTAAATGACTTGGTTTTGCTATATGATAGTAAGTTTGATAAATTTCCAGGGAAATTCAGGATGCACTGCTTAGGGCCCTACGTCATTAAGGAAATTATCGATGGAGGAGCGGTACAGCTGGTCAAATTGAATGGAGAACCCTTCCCAGGAAAGGTGAACGGCAGTCGCTTGAAGCCATACACCGACGGTCCAGCCATGTGACTAAATGAAAGTAGCACAGTCTTAGCGCTCTAGGCAGTTGAATGGAGGCGCAGGACTATAAACTACACTGCCCGGGTTGGGGAGCTGCGCGATTGGCGAATGGTGCGAAGCAAGGAAGTGTCACTAGGTCCGCGGTAACGCTGAGGGAGCTGTGCTACCCAGGGAGAAATCGCGCAAGTCGGTCAGAAAGTGACCATTAAAGTCACTATTCATGACAAGACGGCAAAAGTGATGCCAAATGGAGCGGGCGGTCGACATTTAAGACGAAATTTATGGCTTAGATCCTTGAAAATTTGCCGTCAATCCGGCATTAATGAACTGATTTGGGGGGAACAGTCGGATTTGAATTCAAAATGCCTTATAAATTACAAGTGGTTGTCCAGCGAAAAACACTTGGCATTTTGAGAATTAAGTTGTTAAGCTCTTCGGCGCCTATGAATCGTGAGCAATACGAACTTCTAATAGTTTCTGGGGTATTTGCGACTTTGTCGGCGGAGACACAGGAATTCTTGCGGAAGATCATGTCAGCGCACCCAGAAGTTATCAATACATAGCAAGTAGTAGAGGAGTCAACACAGGAAATGGAGAGAGAGGCAGAAGTAGCTTCTCCAAAAGTCGTTGAAGTATTGGTGGAGGTCCCTAAATCGCCGAGAACACTGAGACCAAAGCCAACCCCAACCAAGGGGACCGTGAAGGACAAGAAAGGCAAGCAGCCTACCATACCGGTGCACGTGTCGCCAAGGAGAAACCCACCAAAGCCCATTGCCCAGGAGAAAGGCAAGGCTATAAACCTAGAAGTAGAGGAGGATATTGAAGACATATCGATGGACGATGAGGATGTGGGAGTGGAAGTAGAGGAAGTTGAAGCCCAGGGTGCGGACCCTATTACATGGTTGCAGGAGTATGTCCCTTCGCGCAAGCCTAAGTCCAAGGTCCCAAAGGACATTGATAAGAGTAAGACTCCCCTGCAAACCCCTCTACTACCGGATGAAATTACTTTGGATGATCCGCGTTTGGCCCGAGTGCCGATACTGAAGCTTGAAGACTGGGACTTGGGGGACCACAAGAAGTTCTCACACCTGGCGACCGAACAGCTGATGCGCCGCATCATAGATACAAATACGGGAACGACAGCATTGGAGCCGCGAAGGTGGCTCAAGGGGATAGAGAAGGCAGGATTGCTGAACCTACTCTGGGTGCCGCACTATAACCGCACCCCGTGACAGTTTTGGTCATCAAGCAACTGTTGTGCTTGGTGCATGATAGGTGTGTGTGGCTGGAGGAGCCGATACCCATCATCGATATGTTGATTCACATAATAACGCGTCTGCCGTATACAGGCGAAAATTCAACAATGATCTTTGGCGGCAAGGGTGGCGAGCAAGCGCTCATAGAGTCAATGAAGGAGAAATTCAAGCTGGTGAAGAAGTCGCGCGGGTATGCTATCTCTAGCATCTGCAACCCCGCTGTGAAGGTGGCAACGAAGATCCTTGCAGGGAAGGTGATGCGGAAGTGTCGCACCGACGAGGTGACGGCACCTGTCGTCGCACTCGCACAGCAATGCGCGGAAGGAGTCCAATTTAAATGTAGTCAGACTACCTTCGCAGAGAGTTCCTGGCAAACTGCCACGAAGAGCAATCGTAAAGCAAGACCTTCCACTACGCGTGGCTCTTGTTGTCGATTGTGTTGGTAGCGTGGGAGCTACCAGAGGACAGCGAGTTCCCTTCGATCGCGCCAGGCCTTCCTGAAGCAGCGAAGTACGCTTCATTGTGGGTGACCAAGGACGCGGAGCGAGTTCGGGACAACAAGATCTTTTGGATCTTGGTGGAAATGAATATCAAGATGGCCATCAATCACAAGTCGCGATTGTCACCCACGATATACGCTAGTCTGCAGAGCTATGCCAAGTTTAAAGTTGATTTTCATCGAATATCAATCAGGGCGCAGAAGGACCCTGCACAGAAGTGGTACGATTTGTCGTACCTGGCCACAAATGATGCCATCGACGCGGTGCTTGATAAATGGTCGCCAGAGTGGCACACTACCATAGACTTGGCGATGGGTGGAAGCAAGTCTGCCGCACAGAAGAAGAAGGAAGAGGCTAAGCTGAAGATAGCGCAGTTGGTCGAAAAGAGGAAAAAGAAGGCCGCTGAGAAGGCCCAGGCGAAACAGGCAGGAAAGGAGACAGGAAAACAGACAGGTGGCACAGAGTGGGGCTCTGACAAAGGCGCGCAGTTGCCTTCACCTGAGACCGAAGAGGACACAGAGCAGCACGGCGCGAACCCTCAGGAGATGTTTGCCCGCATTAAGCGCCCGAGACAGCTAATGAAGGGAGGGTCCAGAAAGAAATCCAAGGCGACCAAGACCTCGCTAGACCTTATCACATTGACGGAGAGCGACTTATATGACATTGGTGACACAGTCAGAGATGTCACCGCGGAGGCCCTGCAGCAATTTGAAAAGCAGTAGTAGATCATCCTAGGGGCCATCCAGACCGGGTTGCAGGAGTTGCAGACCCGCGCGTCGCAAGCTGGTACGGTGTCTACCAGCTTGGCTATTGGCACGTTAGAGGTTGTCAATATGCTACGCACGAAGGCTTCCAGTGCGATAGTGCTGCCAGATGGAGCACTGACCACAGAAAATGACGCTGATAGGCCCACTGTCAGTGCCTTGAAGGGAGTTGGACTGAACCTGGCAGCGATTTCGCGCGAAGCACTCCACCTCTTGCAAGATGGAGTAATTGCAGAGCTAAGGGCCCGTGAGCACCTCGCCCTCCAGGTGATCAGCGAATAGAGGATAAACAACGAACAAATGGCCCCACAGAGAAATGTTGCCATCGCCGCTAAGGCCTAGGCGACCAACCAAAGCAAGAAGATCATGCAAGTCGTGGAGGCATGCAGAATGGTCCCAGAGTTGGCCATTCCGGAGGAGGAGCCAGTCGAGGTCCGCATCCGCAAATTGGCCACAGGGGTGCGCGACACTCGGACAAAGATGGCGCGAGTTCAATTGGAGTTGAACCTACAGATTACAGAGCTCCAGTTGAGGGCCCAACGTTCAACAAAGCTAGAGGTAAACGAACAACGGGCGGCCGTTGTCACAGAAGCAGTCGCGGCGGTGGAGAATGCAGTAGCAGACTGCACACAGTGGTTCGAGCAATCGTTTGAGGTCCTGACCAGCTTGCAGGAGGACCCAAACATCCAGAGGCTAGAGACGGAAGCACGCGAACTCCAACAACACTATGACGAAGCTAAGGGCACAACACAAACGTCGCGCTGACACAAAGGTTAGCCAAGCTGCAAGAAGCCAAGCAACTGAAGGAATAGGTGGACGCAGCGTTGCACAAGGAAGCAGTGCTGAAGGCGCGACTACAGCCCTGACTGGAGGAAAAGCTTGCGTAGTCACAGGAAATATTGAAGGCAAGCTTGCGACTCTACAAGCGACGCAACAAAAGCTTCAAACAAACAGAGCAAGAGCAATAACCGAGAAGACACTTGAAGATGCGAAGCAGGCAGCAGCGCAGTGCACAGCCAAAGTTGCGGTCATCCAGGTCGAGCTGGACGGGCTTCGTGCAAAGATCTCCACACCTACTGAGTGACTCGAGGGCGAATCACGATGTTTGTGTTGGGGGCCTGTTGGGAGCGGGATCCCCCAAGGGCAGTTTTGGGGCTAAAAGCCCATGTTTAAATCAATTTTTGTAATATAATTGTAAAGACTCCGCATTTTGTGGTCACGGAGCACGAAGATATTATGGGTCAAAAAGGGTAGTCTGCCCTTAGTTTTGTAAAGTAAAGTCGGCTGTAAGAGACCTACCCATGGTCCACGGACCATGGAATTGTATAAAAAGAGCTAAGCTCTAAGTAGTTTAAGAAGATAGATAATGACACAGGATGTAATGGAGAGATAGCTCTGAAGAAGAAGTCTAAGTCTTGGGTCGTAGCGCAGGAATAGGCTCTGTAGTTGAGTGCCCAGAGGCCTAAGGTAGAAGTCCGCAGCTGAGTGTGCGGACCCCTGCAGCTGTGTCCGCAGGCTAGACAGAGTCTGTAAACACTTGAAAGATATTAATAAAGAGATATATTCTGCAATTTTTGTCTTTGTTCTGTTGATATATCTGGATATTTTATGTATGACTTTCCTTTATTGTGCTTATATGATGTGCGAAAGACCGTAATTACATTAATTAATTGGACGCATTTACGAATCTCTGGTTACGTGGTGTTAACTATAACTGTTTGATAAGATAAGCAAGTCACTTAGATTAATTGGGGAACTTGTACGGCACACTGCTCTAACAATGCGAAAGTACCTAAGCAGCAAGCTAGGGCTGCGTGAAGGTCGATCGTATACTTTCGCCAAGGTATTGAAGGCCAAAATAGAGGGTTTGCCTTGCAAGCCCTTGAGCGAAGCGACCTGTGCGAAGGCAGGGATAGAAGGAATCAAACGACATCACAACCATCTCGGGGTGCGGAAACTTGGTTCCAGCATCCCCCCATACTGCTTTGTGTGAGACTTCAGTCCGCGCTCCACGGGCTGATGCCGAAAGGGTCAGTAGTGTAGAGATTTGTTTGGCTAATTAACGTTGAACCTGGGTCAGGCCCCCTCGAGCCAACATTCCCTCATCACACGAATTAAGCAAGCCGTTTCACTTGGAAAGAGGTGATTTTAGCAAGGAGGAAAGAGGAAGAGAGCAGTGGTTTTAGCTAGGGCATTTTCACTATTGAGCATGCTTCTGCTTCTATTTTTGACAAGGATTATGATGATGAGGATGAAGATTGAAGACTATTAGTCTTTAGTCTTTATATTACTTGCAGCCTCATAGTCTTTATTGTACTTGCAGCCTCATATATATAATAAAGGGTGATTTCGGATATATATTTATAATAAACCTCATTTATCAAAGATTGTTTTTGCATATTGTTGCTTTCATTATGTGATCATTCATGAAATAAATGTGATGTAAATTTAGAGACTTATAGTTTATGCATTGACATTGGACAATTTAATCATAATGTAATAACGTATCATGTATTATTTATGATTGCACATAACATTTCTTATATGACCTAACATATATA